>CAJQUW010015900.1:0-50738 GCA_907163375.1 Prostheceraeus crozeri | reverse complement strand
GTGAGGCAGACTCGAACCTTGGACCCTCTGCACCTCCGCAACGAAGTCCGACATTAACCAACTGAACTATCCTGCCACCTACAGTGAGAGCGGCCGTACCTGCCGAGGTGAGCAGACTCGAACCTTGGACCCTCTGCACCTCCGCAACGAAGTCCGACATTTATCCAACTGAACTATCCTGCCCCTACAGTGAGAGCGGCGGTACCTCCGAGTGGACAGACTCGAACCTTGGACCCTCTGCACCTCCGCAACGAAGTCCGACATTTAACCAACTGAACTATCCTGCCACCTACAGTGAGAGCGGCGGTACCTGCCGAGGTGGACAGACTCGAACCTTGGACCCTCTGCACCTCCGCAACGAAGTCCGACATTTAACCAACTGAACTATCCTGCCACCTACAGTGAAAGCGGCGGTACTTGCGGAGGTGGACAGACTCGAACCTTGGACCCTCTGCACCTCCGCAACGAAGTCCGACATTTAACCAACTGAACTATCCTGCCACCTACAGTGAGAGCGGCGGTACTGCCGAGATGACAGACTCGAACCTTGACCCTCTGCACCTCCGCAACGAAGTCCGACATTTAACCAACTGAGCTATCCTGCCACCTACAGTGAGAGCGGCGGTACCTGCCGAGGTGAGCAGACTCGAACCTTGGACCCTCTGCACCTCCGCAGCGAAGTCCGACATTTAACCAACTGAACTATCCTGCCACCTACAGTGAGAGCGGCGGTACTTGCGGAGGTGGACAGACTCGAACCTTGGACCCTCTGCACCTCCGCAACGAAGTCCGACATTTAACCAACTGAACTATCCTCCCACCTACAGTGAGAGCGGCGCTACCTGCCCAGGTGGACAGACTCGAACCTTGGACCCTCTGCACCTCCGCAACGAAGTCCGACATTTAGCCAACTGAACTATCCTGCCACCTACAGTGAGAGCGGTGGTACCTACCGAGGTGAGCAGACTCGAACCTTGGACCCTCTGCACCTCCGCAACGAAGTCCGACATTTAACCAACTGAACTATCCTGCCACCTACAGTGAGAGCGGCGGTACCTGCTGAGGTGGATAGACTCGAACCTTGGACCCTCTGCACCTCCGCAACGAAGTCCGACATTTAGCCAACTGAACTATCCTGCCAACTACAGTGAGAGCGGCGTACCTGCGAGTGACAGACTCGAACCTTGGACCCTCTGCACCTCCGCAACGAAGTCCGACATTTAGCCAACTGAACTATCCTGCCAACTACAGTGAGAGCGGCGGTACCTACCGAGGTGAGCAGACTCGAACCTTGGACCCTCTGCACCTCCGTCCGCAAGGAAGTCCGACATTTAACCAACTGAACTATCCTGCCACCTACAGTGAGAGCGGCGGTACTTGCTGAGGTGGATAGACTCGAACCTTGGACCCTCTGCACCTCCGTCCGCAACGAAGTCCGACATTTAGCCAACTGAACTATCCTGCCAACTACAGTGAAAGCGGCGGTACCTGCCGAGGTGAGCAGACTCGAACCTTGGACCCTCTGCACCTCCGCAACGAAGTCCGACATTTAACCAACTGAACTATCCTGCCACCTACAGTGAGAGCGGCGGTATCTGCTGAGGTGGATAGACTCGAACCTTGGACCCTCTGCACCTCCGTCCGCAACGAAGTCCGACATTTAGCCAACTGAACTATCCTGCCAACTACAGTGAAAGCGGCGGTACCTGCCGAGGTGAGCAGACTCGAACCCTGGACCCTCTGCACCTCCGCAACGAAGTCCGACATTTAACCAACTGAACTATCCTGCCACCTACAGTGAGAGCGGCGGTACCTGCCGAGGTGAGCAGACTCGAACCTTGGACCCTCTGCACCTCCGCAACGAAGTCCGACATTTAACCAACTGAACTATCCTGCCACCTACAGTGAGAGCGGCGGTACTTGCGGAGTGAGCAGACTCGAACCTTGGACCCTCTGCACCTCCGCAGCGAAGTGCGACGTTTAACCAACTGAACTATCCTGCCACCTACAGTGAGAGCAGAGGGTACCTGCCGAGGTGGACAGACTCGAACCTTGGACCCTCTGCACCTCCGCAACGAAGTCCGACATTTAGCCAACTGAACTATCCTGCCACCTACAGTGAGAGCGGCGGTACCTGCTGAGGTGGATAGACTCGAACCTTGGACCATCTGCACCTCCGCAACGAAGTCCGACATTTAACCAACTGAACTATCCTGCCACCTACAGTGAAAGCGGCGGTACCTGCCGAAGTGAGCAGACTCGAACCTTGGACCCTCTGCACCTCCGCAACGAAGTCCGACGTTTAACCAACTGAACTATCCTGCCACCTAGAATATAAAGAAAAATGACCTCTAATTATTCTAAGGTTCAATATCATTATGATAATACCCAAAAATTACTAAAATATTCAATAAGTATGATTTACATGATATTCAACGTTCAGTACTGTAAGTGATTTTGATGAGACGATTATGATATCACTTGTGGACTCATATTTACAATTGATGCGTTTCGATGAAAGTCATTGGAGAAAATGTTTGCAAAAAAGCTCTAAGATTCCAAACTTCAAAGTACAAGGTTCATAAATTTCATTTTCCACCAACTTTTTGCTATCATGGAAAGTTACAAAGTATTGAAAATTAATTACACACACTCCTGGCACACATTCACCGCGGCACGGTGGTTAAGTGCTTGGCCTAGCGATCTCATGGTCCAGAGGTCGAGCCCCGAGAGTGTCATTGGAAGTCGACAGGAAGGGCAACCGGTCTCCGTGGCACGGTGGTCCAGTGCTTGGTCTAGCGATCTCATGGTACAGAGGTGGAGCCCCGATAGTGTCATTGGAAGTCGGCAGGAAGGGCATCCGGTCTCCGTGGCACAGTGGTGAAGTGCTTGGCCTAGCGATCTTCTGGTCCAGAGGTCGAGCCCCGAGAGTGTCATTGGAAGTCGGCAGGAAGGGCATCCGGTCTCCGTGGCACAGTGGTGAAGTGCTTGGCCTAGCGATCTTCTGGTCCAGAGGTCGAGCCCCGAGAGTGTCATTGGAAGTCGGCAGGAAGGGCATCCGGTCTCCGTGGCACAGTGGTGAAGTGCTTGACCTAGCCATCTTTTGGTACAGAGGTCGAGCCCCGAGAGTGTCATTGGAAGTCGGCAGGAAGGGCATCCGGTCTCCGTGGCACAGTGGTGAAGTGCTTTGCCTAGCGATCTGTCGGTCCAGAGGTCGAGCCCAGAGAGTGTCATTGGAAGTCGGCAGGAAGGGCATCCGGTCTCCGTGGCACAGTGGTGAAGTGCTTGACCTAGCGATCTCATGGTACAGAGGTCGACCCCCGAGAGTGTCATTGGAAGTCGGCAGGAAGGACATCCGGTCTCCGTGGCACAGTGGTTAAGTGCTTGTCCTAGCGATCTTCTGGTACAGAGGTCGAGCCCCGAGAGTGTCATTGGAAGTCGGCAGGAAGGACATCCGGTCTCCGTGGCACAGTGGTTAAATGCTTCGCCTAGCGATCTTTTGGTCCTGAGGTGGAGCCCCGAGAGTGTCATTGGAAGTCGGCAGGAAGGGCATCCGGTCTCCGTGGCACAGTGGTGAAGTGCTTCGCCTAGCGATCTTTTGGTCCTGAGGTGGAGCCCCGAGAGTGTCATTGGAAGTCGGCAGGAAGGGCATCCGGTCTCCGTGGCACAGTGGTGAAGTGCTTGGCCTAGCGATCTTTTGGTACAGAGGTCGAGCCCCGAGAGTGTCATTGGAAGTCGGCAGGAAGGACATCCTGTCTCTATGGCACAGTGGTTAAGTGCTTGGCCTAGCGATCTTTCTGTCCAGAGGTCGAGCCCCGAGAGTGTCATTGGAAGTCGGCAGGAAGGGCATCCGTCTCCGTGGCACAGTGGTTAAGTGCTTGGCCTAGGGATCTTTCTGTCCAGAGGTCGATCCCCGAGATTGTCATTGGAAGTCGGCAGGAAGGGCATCCGTCTCCGTGGCACAGTGGTTAAGTGCTTGGCCTAGCGATCTTCAGGTCCAGAGGTCGAGCCCCGAGAGTGTCATTGGAAGTCGGCAGGAAGGACATCCTGTCTCTATGGCACAGTGGTTAAGTGCTTGGCCTAGCGATCTTCTGGTACAGAGGTCGAGCCCCGAGAGTGTCATTGGAAGTCGGCAGGAAGGGCATCCGGTCTCCGTGGCACAGTGGTTAAGTGCTTGGCCTAGCGATCTTCTGGTCCTGAGGTCGAGCACCCGAGAGTGTCATTGGAAGTCGGCAGGAAGGACATCCTGTCTCTATGGCACAGTGGTTAAGTGCTTGGCCTAGCGATCATTCGGTCCAGAGGTCGAGCCCCGAAGTGTCATTGGAAGTCGGCAGGAAGGGCATCCGGTCTCCGTGGCACAGTGGTTAAGTGACCGGCCTAGCGACATGCATGAGCTAATGACATTCTGTTGACGCAACTCGGAGTGATTAATACTTCAGATATCAACACATTACAATACAGGGTCTTTCGCAAAAAAATTGCGTTTTTGGAGACAATTATTGGGATATGCTGAATATTCTTCCAGGTGGGTTCAGTGATTGAGAAGTCAAGATTTCGGAATTCTGCATCTGTTTATTCTACAGTAAAATACACCACATCCAGATCTTCGATGAGCCGAGAGCCATCGAAAGCTTCTGTGGTGTATTTTACTGTAGAATAAACAGATGCAGAATTCCGAAATCTTGACTTCTAAATTACTGGGATTTTCGAAACAACTTTCGTGCCAATTTTCCGAAATTTTTAATATTTTCACATCTGATTGTTTGAAGAGCAAATATTGAGTAAGATTAATCATTACATACATGTTATATGAGGTGGTTCAGTACCGGAATATATTGATCGACAGATTCATTGAATGAACAAAATCAGACCATTTCGTTGTAACAATAACTTCCAGACTGTCGGTGTCACATGCAAAAAAAAGACGATAAATATACTCGACAGCTGTGTACAGCAAAGCCATTGCGATTAAAACGATTATTCCATTATATCTGAGCGTGACAAAAATTAAACTGTAAGATATAATTGCGATGCAAAAAGCAAAAAAATCAACAGCTGTCATGCTTAGTCATCGAGATACATTTCAATGAAGAAATCGTTCAAAGCTAGCTGAGAATTACTAATAACGCACCCAGAAAAGCTTGACCTCATCTGACTATACAAGAATCGTGCCAGTAGTTAAAATCTGTTCTGTCAGTGCGTTGTGAAACCAACGTATTGTATTAACATCAAAATTTAAAATCACTCCACACTAGAGGTGTCTAATATAAAATTATATTTGTATTGCCGAATTTTTAGATAAGACAGAGAGCCATAGTGCAAAATAGACGCGGCTGAAAAATCCCAACTGAAAGTCACACAGGGAGAGGCGCATCGTTCCAATCGGACTGGTGACACAGCGTCATGATCCGCACCTCAAGACCACGGCCTCCAACGAGGACGCCTGATATGAACCACATCTATCCAATAGGACTGGTGACACCGCGTCATGATCCGCACCTCAAGAGCATGGCCTCTAACGAGGACGCCTGATATCAACCACATCTATCCAATAGGACTGGTGACACCGCGTCATGATCCGCACCTCAAGACCACGGCCTTCAACGATGACGCCTGATATGAACCACATCTATCCAATAGGACTGGTGACACAGCGTCACAGACCACGGCCTCCAACGAGGACGCCTGACATCAACCACGTCTATCCAATAGGACTTGTGACACCGCGTCATGATCCGCACCTCAAGAGCATGGCCTTCAACGAGGACGTCTGACATCAACCACGTCTATCCAATAGGACTGGTGACACCGCGTCATGATCCGCACCTCAAGAGCATGGCCTCCAACGAGGACGCCTGACATCAACCACATCTATCCAATAGGACTGGTGACACAGCGTCATGATCCGCACCTCAAGAGCATGGCCTTCAACGAGGACGTCTGACATCAACCACATCTATCCAATAGGACTGGTGACACCTCGTCATGATCCGCACCTCAAGACCACGGCCTCCAACGAGGACGCCTGACATCAACCACATCTATCCAATAGGACTGGTGACACCTCGTCATGATCCGCACCTCAAGACCACGGCCTTCAACAAGGACGCCTGACATCAACCACATCTATCCAATAGGACTGGTGACACAGCGTCATGATCCGCACCTCAAGAGCAGGCCTCAACGAGGACGCCTGACATCAACCACATCTATCCAATAGGACTGGTGACACCGCGTCATGATCCGCACCTCAAGACCACGGCCTCCAACGAGGACGCCTGATATCAACCACGTCTATCCAATAGGACTGGTGACACCTCGTCATGATCCGCACCTCAAGACAACGGCTTACTACGTGGACATCTGATATCAACCACGTCTATCCAATAGGACTGGTGACACCGCGTCATGATCCGC
Source organism: Prostheceraeus crozeri (assembly GCA_907163375.1). Lineage (NCBI taxonomy): Eukaryota > Metazoa > Platyhelminthes > Polycladida > Euryleptidae > Prostheceraeus > Prostheceraeus crozeri. The sequence continues at coordinate 44,321 of CAJQUW010015900.1, read as the reverse complement.
ACCTCAAGACCACGGCCTCCAACGAGGACGCCTGACATCAACCACATCTATCCAATAGGACTGGTGACACCGCGTCATGATCCGCACCTCAAGACCACAGCCTCAACGAGGACGCCTGATATCAACCACATCTATCCAATAGGACTTGTGACACCGCGTCATGATCCGCACCTCAAGACCACGGCCTCCAACGAGGACGTCTGACATCAACCACATCTATCCAATAGGACTGGTGACACCGCGTCATGATCCGCACCTCAAGACCACGGCTTACTACGTGGACGTCTGACATCAACCACATCCATCCAATAGGACTGGTGACACCGCGTCATGATCCGCACCTCAAGACCACGGCCTTCAACAAGGACGCCTGACATCAACCACATCTATCCAATAGGACTGGTGACACAGCGTCATGATCCGCACCTCAAGAGCATGGCCTCCAACGAGGACGTCTGACATCAACCACATCCATCCAATAGGACTGGTGACACCGCGTCATGATCCGCACCTCAAGACCACGGCCTCCAACGAGGACGCCTGATATCAACCACGTCTATCCAATTGGACTGGTGACACCGCGTCATGATCCGCACCTCAAGACAACGGCTTACTACGTGGACATCTGATATCAACCACGTCTATCCAATAGGACTGTGACACCGCGTCATGATCCGCACCTCAAGACCACGGCCTCCAACGAGGACGCCTGAAATCAACCACGTCTATCCAATAGGACTTGTGACACCGCGTCATGATCCGCACCTCAAGACAACGGCGTACTACGTGGACGGCTGATATCAACCACATCTATCCAATAGGACTGGTGACACCTCGTCATGATCCGCACCTCAAGACCACGGCCTCCAACGAGGACGCCTGACATCAACCACATCTATCCAATAGGACTGGTGACACCGCGTCATGATCCGCACCTCAAGACAACGGCTTACTACGTGGACATCTGATATCAACCACATCTATCCAATAGGACTGGTGACACCGCGTCATGATCCGCACCTCAAGACCACGGCTTACTACGTGGACGTCTGACATCAACCACATCCATCCAATAGGACTGGTGACACCGCGTCATGATCCGCACCTCAAGACCACGGCCTCCAACGAGGACGCCTGATATCAACCACGTCTATCCAATTGGACTGGTGACACCGCGTCATGATCCGCACCTCAAGACAACGGCTTACTACGTGGACATCTGATATCAACCACGTCTATCCAATAGGACTGGTGACACCGCGTCATGATCCGCACCTCAAGACCACGGCCTCCAACGAGGACGCCTGATATCAACCACGTCTATCCAATTGGACTGGTGACACAGCGTCATGATCCGCACCTCAAGACAACGGCTTACTACGTGGACATCTGATATCAACCACGTCTATCCAATAGGACTGGTGACACCGCGTCATGATCCGCACCTTTCCTAGTCGATTCATTTTATTCTCCAGGATTTTGCACTAAATTTTCTAATCATATTTCAAGGTTTCCAAGTCTCAAATTTCAATGTTGATATTGATATTTTGCATCCGGACTCAATCCCGATTTTTCGTGAACGGAAATTCAACAGATCTTATCATTCCCCTAACTCGACGGGCTTATAACAAAACCAAGCTGCATGTAAGGGCCTGTTCTTTCTATGACGTTTCTATGATTCTACCAGATGCTTCAACGGTTGCTTTCGGTTTGTTTTCTCAACCCTCAGTCCATGGAGCAGTTAATCTAAGTCTGCGAGGTCTGTATGAGATTATTGGAATATACGAATGGTTTTGAACGACAATTTGATAATGGTGAGAGGTTGGTTGAAGAATTGATTGAAAAGCAGAAATACCATAACTCTTGAAACATTAACTTCCTGAAATAGCTGTATCCGGCTTTTTTGGGTTCAGTGTACTAGGCATTACTCTGTTGTTATTTCCAATTAGGTCTATCCGTGTGAAACCTACTTTTCTATTTTGCCGAAACATTTCTACACATTTACAACTCTATTATGATCAAAGACACACGAGAAAGTGTGGATCTCCGCCGATAACTGCCACGCAGCCAAAATGATTATTGAGATTAACATTTCAAATTATGACCGTATATAGTATAGTGTACCACGTTCATTGAGGATAGTGGTAATGGTTCTACAAATGAATTGAGAAAACATAGCTTCAATGACGTAATGACTATAGACCTTCATTTGATTTGCATGCATGTAAAAACATCTCATTGTCATTTGAGATTGGATACGGTTTTTGTAGAAATAAGCCTTGCAACTGTTTCAATGGTTTCTATTCATTTTCACTTAAGCTCTCGTCAAACTCGGTTTTGCCAAAAGTGTAGGTGGTTTTTGTTAAATTAGCAAACATAAGTTTCAAAACTAATCATTGGTTGGTATTGGCGAACGCTTTGAAGTGAAGCTAACAAAATAGCTAAAATAGCAGCAAGGGGGTTCTTAAAACATCAATAATCAAGTATACTACTTTCCAACAGTAGAAACGACTGCAAAACACGCCGAAGGTTCAGATGAATATTGAAACCGTTTAAAAATTGTATTTGCAGCAATCAGTTACTGTATAAATATTTACTCATTGCATCAATTTTTTCAAAGTCCAGTTCTACAAGAAGTCATACTTCTTAATGCGCAGGGTTCATGTATGATCAATTTTAAGATAATTTTTCAAATTAGAAAATTCCGGATTGTTTCAGCTTTTTCATGCCAAATCACAAAATTTCAGCTTTTTTCTGTGTTTTATCACACAATTCCACGTCATTCCAGGTTTTCAGGACGCCAATCATTTGCCCTGCCTGTAAGGCAGCTAACTTAAGACACAGAAAAAAAGTGGGAAAAAAGCAGAGTTAGATACATCCGATGATTGGAAAATGTCTAACATCAATAGGTTAGAGGATTTGAATATGAAATCACACAATTGATCAATCAAATCATTAGCGTGACACTCAATAATGCAAACCAGATGACATACAATTTCTCCGAATTTGCGCTTTACTTGATACCGTTTACTTGATAGAGGAAGATAGGGTAAATGAGAGAGCTAAAATATGCAAAAAATCAATAAATCAAAATACCACAGACTGGAACATGATGAAAAAGATTTCAAAGGAAACAACAGTATTCAATGTATTCATTTAGGCAACTATCTCGGTCAATGTTGCCACATCTTGAGAAGAATCTTAGCACCATCGCTTAACTAATGAAACAAACCTTCTGATCCCTAATGACATGAATAGTTTTTTGAGTAAGGGTCCGAGACATCGTTTGCCCCATAACATTGATGAAGATTTCGTAAATGATAATGAGATCATGATTGATAGTTTAGCGTATAATGTGATATGGGCTCATCACTTCAATAGTAATGGTAGAACAAGTAATGACAATAAGCTAAATATTCCGTTTGACAAAAATGCGGTTTACTTACCGCCTCATATGACAGACGGAAAAGAAGATAATTGTTTGAAATTGAAGATAAACGTGCTTTAAACGAAGAAACTAAAAATTTAAAAGCAATAAAAAATGTAAACATTTGAATCGAATTAAGCGAAAAACTAATACTTTCCTCAAAAAGAAAGTTTGGTTATTGTACCGTCTAATCTAGTAGTTATAATTAATGAAAACAGTATAACTGAACGTACCGAAAATCTACTCAAAGATGTAAAAAAATCAATAACATCATCCAGTGAAAATCAAGCCAACCGATTAGTTCGCGGAAGATTTAGTACATTACAAAGAATTGATCATGAAAAACTGCTTATTACGGTAGTCATCCGACAGCTTTTCAAATTAATATAAAAGATCACAAGGAAAAGATGAATGGATTCTGTTCTTTACGCCCAATAGCATCAACAATAAATACTCCTACCCAAAAAGTAGATTGGCTTGTCAGCATCATATTAAATCAATCAGTAAAATTTGTTCCATCACATTTGAATAGTACCAATGCATTGATTGAATGTCTTAAAAATAGCAGTGATAAATTAAATAAAATGTTTTTATCTCCTTAGTCTGTTTCCAAGTATTCCAATTGAGGATGGTCTGAATGTTATAGCATTGATATGGATTACATGTTGAGGATTTAATCGATTTTCTAAAATTTATAGCTTACAACAACGAAATAACGCATAGCAATGAAACATACTTGCAAAGAAAAGGTTGTCCTATGGGAACACATTTTTCTCCACCGTTCTCCATAGGTTATATAAATTATATAGAGAATAAAGCGCTTGATATATTAAAAGTAAATCATAGCATTGTCCCACTCATCTTCAAAAGATACATTGATGATATCATCAAGGGAACCATTTCCCAAAAATAAAAATGTGATGAAAATAATCCTCGATACTTTTAATTCTATAAAATTTTCAATTTAATTCAGAAATCCCTGATACCGATTATATTGATTTTCTGGACATGAGTACATACAGGAAAAAATTAGCTGCAAATGGCTCAGCAAACCATCTCATTCAGACATTAGTTTAAGAAAAGATAGTTAACTTCCCAACTACGCAAGAGATAATTTTGCTAGAAATAGCTTTCGGATGTTCAAAACAGATGCTGTGATGCGTCTGATGTGCTTAAAGCACAAGAACTATCAAGAATATGTTGGAAAGTAATGGCTTCCATTTCGATTATGTGCATGAGTACAAAAATGATAAAATCAGCGGAAATAATAAAGAGGTTAATCTTTCCTTATAATACGGTGGAGAATGTTTTTTAAGAATAATCAGATTAAATTAAAGAATTAATATAGTTTACCTGTACGAGTGTACGTATCACCTTTGTAAAAGAATTAACAACAGTATTTAAAAGAAAATCTAGCAATGAGTGTACTTGCAATATTTGTTTGACAATCGGCCCAAAGTTTAATTGAATCAGAAATATGTAGTTTATGAATTCTTGACAGTGAGAAGACGTAAGCTTTTGATAGGTTTATTAGCAGCAAACATGTTTCAGTAGGCAAGCTACCATCATCAGTGACAACGGTCAATAAACAAGGATGCAATATATACAGTGCGAATGAGACAAGAAAAATCAATATAGGAAAAGCGGCTGTGATTGGCTGCGGTTATTCATTAGGTACTGTGAATGAAGGAATGACTTTATGTACAATGATTCAGCAATTTTCGTGTATGGAGTGCGAATGAGAATTTTAAAATTATCTTTATTTGGGATGTGAACATGAAGAGATATTTCGGATGCTGGTCGACCTTTCACGTGTTCGTTTATCCTAGTGAAAATATGGCGACGGGTTTCACCGACATAGCATTGACTGCAATGCTCACAAGTATACTTATACACTACGGAAGATAACTCATTGAAAGGAATTTTATCTTTATTACTTATCCTGTTTTGTGTTTTGTATGTGTTCAAGGCAATTCTTAAAATATTATTTTCTAAAGCACTATTTATGTGGCGAATATTACGTTTTATTCGAGAAAGAAGAGTTGAAAAAATTTATATAAAAAATTATATAAAAATATATAAAATAAATTTATGAATTCTCTTGCAATCTTTGCCAGAAGAAGTACATAGGTCAAACATGTCGACCTTTCAGAACTAGATTCAACGAACATCAACGTAGTTTAAAGAATCGAGATATAAAAAGTGCATTGACTGAACATAACTTGTTAGACCATTGCACTGAAGTGATGACCATTGATGATTTTAGTGTCGTATTTCCATGATTAAAACTAACGCATGTGCACTGTACATCCTTATTCCTGTCATCAAAATATTCTTACAACTCTTAAATCTGCAGTCACCGAAGTGATCGGCACATATTTGCCATTTGTTCCTTATCTTCTCGAGCATTATTCTAAAGAAAAACTTAATCAACGCAGCAGAAATCGAAATTTCTCAATGATTTATGAGAGGAATAATTCGAAGGTAATCACGACATCAAACTTACGTCTGCGGAAAGGCCACGCGTTCGATAAGTAGGTTTGTCTTCCAAGAAATCCCTTTCAAAGAGCTCAGGATCCGAGACAACTTCGTTCTCTTCATCGCTCGATTGATCATCAGATTCTGTAAGATGAGAGAGTTGCACGCTATTACACAAGGTAAGCCGGTTGTAAACGTCGCGGAGCCACCTGAAGACTCGGATAGGGTTCATACGGAAGTCTCAATTGAGAATTCCAGAACTTTTCAAGGATATACAACTAATGAATACACCCATGAACCATGATAATAACACTGTTAAATACTAAGACGATGAAGTAGTTACATTACTAATTTTGTGCTTCGCGTTCGAACATCATTGAGCAAAGCAGCATTTAATACTTTCATGGAATTGTCAACGGAAAAATACAAGCAGAAAAATCTGCTGACATGCACATTCTGCATCTTGCATCATTGCTTAGTTTTAGTATGTAAGTGGAATGTGCTTTCGTCTTTATCGCTTGGTCCTGTGCTGCTGTTAGTAACGCCTCAGTTGTCATCTTCAGATTGACAGATTTCAGCCAACCGTAGCAAGCTTTCCTTGACGTTACTTCTTCTATTTGTCTTGCGTATTGACCATGCATTACTTTATCCTTCCATCTTTGGTACCGATCTTCTATCACCTTCCTCTTCCATTCTTCGGAGGTTTCTTGCCGTTGTCCGTACAGATCGCCTGATTTAGCCAGCGCCAGCAGTGGGTCGTCTTCTTTATCATTGATGTATTCTGCTAGGCTCCGGTCTTCTTGTTCTATAACCTCCCTTAGGTCCTTCAGTCACCTACCTCCCCGATCCCGCGGTAGATAGAGGCGGTCAATGTCAGCCTTTGGATGTAATCCTTTATACATTGTTAGTATTTTGCGGGTCTTTCGGTTTAATTCATTGAGCTCTTGCACTGCCCATTTCAGCACACCACCAGTGTACCTAATCACAGGGACAGCATATACATTTATGGCCTCAATTATATTCTTCGCATACAATTTTGATTTCAGTATTTTCTTCAATCTCTTCTTGTGTTCCTTGACTGCCCTTGTCTTTGTTACTTTATCAAGGTTCGTATGATGTTGAAGGATTCCGAGATATTCATATCCTTCTTCGGAAACATTATATGAATTTCGTCGGCTTGATATCCTTCTGTTTGTATGACTTCTCCTCGATGGATGATTAGTCGCGCACATTTTTCGATTCCGAATCTCATATTGATGTCATCGCTGTATGTTTTCACGGTGTTGATTAGGCAGTTGATGTCGCTTTCTGTTTTCCCGTACAGTTTCAAATCGTCCATATATAGTAGATGGTTGATCTTTTGTCCCTTTGCTAGCTTATATGATCAACGTGGTGCAGGACCTCACTGAGAGGGTTCATTGCAAGGCAGAGCATGAGTGGTGACAGGGAGTCCCCTTGGAAGACCCCTCTTTTGATCTTTATGTGTCCAATATCTTCATTTCCATGTGTCAAATTTGTCTCCCACTTTTTTATTGATGCTGTAATTACTTTTTGTATGACTTTGTTAACTTTGTACATGTCAAGGCATTTGATAATCCAAGAATGCGGAATGGAATCGAAAGCCTTGCGATAATCGATCCATGCCATTGACAAGTTCTTCTTTCGCTTTCTGCTTTCACTGGTGATCGTTCTGTCTATGGCAAGTTGTTCTTTAGTACCTCTACATCTTGGAAGGCACCCTTTTTGTTCCTTATGCATTATGTTCTTTGATTTGACGTGTTCATTGATCTTGTTTGCAATTATTCCGGTGAATAGCTTCCACAGTGTCGGGAGACATGTTATGGGCCTGAAGTTGTCCGGAGTCGGCGGCTTGTTTTCGGATTTTCTTATTAGTACCGTCTTGCCATTGACCAGGCATTTCGGCATCATATCTGGATTTCTAAGAAGCTCATCGTAGTACTTCGCAAGCCTGTCATGTAATTTGCTCATCTTTTTTATCCAGAAAGCTTGTACTTTATCATGGCCTGCTGCTTTCCAATTTGCCATGCTAGCTAGTTTGTATTTGGTGTCTGATTGATTGCTGATATCTACAGTAGGGGCATAATTACTTGGCACACCGACTGAATGTCAGTATTTTGTAATTTTAAAGATACAGTCTGGAAGAATATTCGAATGAATCAATGCATGCTTGTATCAGATAGTCAGAATGGGTCTACTGAATGAATCTCTTCTTGTTGGAACGTGATCAATGGTCTCAACTCATTCCACACGCACACGCACGCACACACACCCTGATCCGCACGCGTGTGTGTTAAGTGATTATATTATGCAGTGATAATGTAAAGACAACATGGATCGAACAAAGACATCCGAATCAACCAATGACGTCACGTTAATCATCCTTCATTGTTTGACGCAAGAGTTGATAGCTGCTATCATCAGAATATGGCACCGAGATTGTCATATGGTTGACCTTGTTCGTAAGTTGGTGGACTCCATGCCTAGCCGCATTGAAGCGGTTATGAAGGATCACAGAGGGTCCACAAAGTATTGGGATTATACGGATATGCTATACCTTTATGTCTGTATGCGGTGGAAAATATTGAATAAACGTATTTTGATGACGGGGAATGCGCTTTCTTCCAAAAAATCGCAACATAATTTCATTAGCGAAATATAAGAGCATCAAACACTTAGGAGTCCATTATTTCAACGCTGTGCAAGTAATTTTTCCCCTACTGTATGTATGCTGTCCATTTCATCATTAACCTTGACAAAGTCAACGGCTAAAACATGGTAAAACATTATCTTAGTTTTTGATTTGAAGAATGGCTACAAGGCCTAACACTAATTTTTTAAACTAACAGGCGGCTACAAATATTCATAAGCTGGATATTTCTGAACTCCTTGTGATGTTGCTCAGAATCGTTAATTCGTGAATTCTCAGATTTGTTGATGCAATCCGAAGGGTGAAAACGTAGACTGCATACTCGAGAACAGCTCGTAACGGTGAAGTTTTCCCGGTTTATCGCTCATGTCCATACCTCAACTCGGTCACCTGTAGGGAAGTTAGGGCATTGATACGTCAGCCTTCAAAGAGGATTTTTCGTCGTCGTGTTGTGCAACATGGCAGTTGCATATCAATCCAAAATCGGAAATACAGAACACACTAACGCACTGTCACAAACGAACAGGCCGAAGGATAGCCGAACGCCTTGACTGTTGTGTCGTAGGTGAAGGCAGGAGCCGCGTGCAAAAACACAGCCGACTGCTTATACGTTCCCCCTATTATATGAATAGACAATGACAGGTTGTCTCAACAACGCCCCCATCCACAGAATTAGATTCATCTGCGCGCGCTTCGGTTTCCTAGAAAGGAAGGGTTATATGTAACCTTAATATCGAAATGGCACATCACAGAATTAGACAACTTGCTCCTTCTCGAATGGATAATTCGTGTATCCCTTGCTATTGGAAATGGCAAACAATAAGCTGTCAGCAGAGGACACCAGAGCCAGTGAGAGATGCGTGCGTGCTGTGATATCACTTCGCACACACCAAAACACACATCGATGTGTGGCTTCGATTCAATGTATGCACTATACAGTGAGCAATACCAGGGAGAGGATGTGAAATCATCAAGTGAACTAATTTTCGTACGCCTGCTACTTTCTTTAATAATGATCGGAAGGGCCAACATTATGGAGAAAACTTGTGCGCAATGATCTGAATTCTTCGAATCTGAAGGAATTGCGGCAATCGAAGCACTTTGCTGGAACTCACATTAATCCTCAAGCGACGCACGACTTTTTTTCCTATCTCTGTAAGGTATTAGGAATTCCTTTTTGCCCACCTAATAGGTTCCTCTATGTGCCGTCAATTTCGTATTAATCACACTTCTAGCAAACCGAAGCAGATAAACAGAATATTTCATTCTGTGTCCCCATCGGGTCACCAAAGCATGCAGCTGCGGTGTCGAGTCATATACTCCATCGGTCGATAACTGCAATCATAGCACACGCATGCAGGGACTAGTAAATAAAACCCTCCTACAACCTTGACATCTCTGTTGTCATCGTCCGCCTACTCTTGTAAAAAGAATGAGTGCCTCGAATGTCTGCAACAATCTAGATCTTCTTGGAGAACTTATCATTAAAGATTTCTACGTCTACTTATGGAGAATTATCAGTAGTAATCTAAAACGTAGTTGATCTCTGATAAACATTACAGGGTGATAAGAATGACCAAGCTATTTACACTGCCACAGGCGCTTTCGAATACTAAGAGCCGTGAGCCGACGTTTCAGCCGATCGTCCCTTGCCAAGGCAGGAATTTCAAATTATGGACAAGCGCACAGGGACAGAGTAAGCTTATATGCAGTTTGATTATGCAGATCGGACGATTCGATTAAGGGTAATTCCCCGTCATTCTGTGGATGACCTCAAAATTAATCCATATCATAAAATTTTCGAGCACTGGCCTTTCTAGAGGAAATCCATAATATTTCCGAAAACATAGTACGCTTACATCAGACATCAAAAGTGGTACAATGTTTAATTAATCATCAAAATCAAGTTCATATATATAACGAGACGGGAGATATACGAGGTGAATGAAACAACATTTCTACAGAAATTTGTGGAAACTTAGACAAATTCGAATTTTAAATGTGCCAGAAAAGCAGAAATACCTCGAATTTTCCGGAAAATTCTGGATTATTTCTAGATAGGCCCAGGGCTCAAAAATATCACGATATAGACTAGTTTTGAGCTAGAAATTTCTTGAAATGGCGTAGAATGACCCTTAGAATGAATCATTTCGATCTTTAGCTCTACTGGTAGAGCCCCGAGAGTGTCATTGGAAGTCGGCAGGAAGGGCATCCGGTCTCCGTGGCACAGTGGTTCAGTGCTTCGCCTAGCGATCTTTCGGTACAGAGGTCGAGCTCCGAGAGTGTCATTGGAAGTCGGCAGGAAGGGCATCCGGTCTCCGTGGCACAGTGGTTAAGTGGTCGGCCTAGCGATCTTTCGGTCCAGAGGTCGAGCCCCGAGAGTGTCATTGGAAGTCGGCAGGAAGGGCATCCGGTCTCCGTGGCACAGTGGTTAAGTGCTTGGCCTAGCGAGCTTTCGGTACAGAGGTCGAGCCCCGAGTGTCATTGGAAGTCGGCAGGAAGGGCATCCGGTCTCCGTGGCAAAGTGGTTAAGTGATTGGCCTAGCGATCTTTCGGTACAGAGGTCGAGCCCCGAGAGTGTCATTGGAAGTCGGCAGGAAGGGCATCCGGTCTCCGTGGCACAGTGGTGAAGTGCTTGGCCTAGCGATCTCATGGTACAGAGGTGGAGCACCGACAGAGTGTCATTGAGAGTCGGCAGGACGAGCATCCGGTCTTCGTGGCACTGTGGTGAAGTGCTTGGCCTAGCGATCTCATGGTACAGAGGTGGAGCACCGACAGAGTGTCATTGAGAGTCGGCAGGACGGGCACCTGGTCTCCGTAGCACTGTGGTGAAGTGCTTGGCCTAGCGATCTCATGGTACAGAGGTGGAGCACCGACAGAGTGTCATTGGAAGTCGGCAGTACGGGCACCTGGTCTCCGTAGCACAGTGGTGAAGTGCTTGGCCTAGCGATCTCATGGTACAGAGGTCGAGCCCCGAGAGTGTCATTGGAAGTCGGCAGGAAGGGCATCCGGTCTCCGTGGCACAGTGGTGAAGTGCTTGGCCTAGCGATCCTTTGGTAAAGAGGTCGAGCCCCGAGAGTGTCATTGGAAGTCGGCAGGAAGGGCATCCGGTCTCCGTGGCACAGTGGTTCAGTGCTTCGCCTAGCGATCCTTTGGTACAGAGGTCGAGCCCCGAGATTGTCATTGGAAGTCGTCAGGAAGGACATCCGGTCTCCGTGGCACAGTGGTTCAGTGCTTGGCCTAGCGATCCTTTGGTACAGAGGTCGAGCCCTGAGAGTGTCATTGGAAGTCGGCAGGAAGGGCATCCGGTCTCCGTGGCACAGTGGTTAAGTGCTTGGCCTAGCGATCTTTCGGTACAGAGGTCGAGCCCCGAGAGTGCCATTGGAAGTCGGGAAGAAGGGCATCCGGTCTCCGTGGCACAGTGGTTAAGTGCTTGGCCTAGCGATCTTTCGGTACAGAGGTCGAGCCCCGAAGGTGTCATTGGAAGTCGACAGGAAGGGCATCCGGTCTCCGTGGCACAGCGGTTCAGTGCTTCGCCTAGCGATCTTCTGGTCCAGATGTCGAGCTCCGAGAGTGTCATTGGAAGTCGGCAGGAAGGGCATCCGGTCTCCGTGGCACAGTGGCTGAGTGCTTGGCCTAGCGATCTTCTGGTCCTGAGGTCGAGCCCCGAGAGTGTCATTGGAAGTCGGCAGGAAGGGCATCCGGTCTCCGTGGCACAGTGGTGAAGTGCTTGGCCTAGCGATCTTTCGGTCCTGAGGTCGAGCCCCGAAGGTGTCATTGTAAGTCGGTAGGAAGGGCATCCGGTCTCCGTGGCACAGTGGCTGAGTGCTTGGCCTAGCGATCTTCTGGTCCTGAGGTCGAGCCCCGAGAGTGTCATTGGAAGTCGGCAGGAAGGGCATCCGGTCTCCGTGGCACAGTGGTTAAGTGCTTGGCCTAGCGATCTTCTGGTCCTGAGGTCGAGCCCCGAGAGGGTCATTGGAAGTCGGCAGGAAGGGCATCCGGTCTCCGTGGCGCAGTGGTGAAGTGCTTGGCCTAGCGATCTCATGGTACAGAGGTGGAGCCCCGAGACTGTCATTGGAAGTCGGTAGGCAAGTGGGGGACTAGTGACACTAAAGCTTCGTTTTCAAGTTACTGAATTCATTCAACAATAAACATCTCTTGGAAGTTTTCCGCGCCAATTAGTATAAAATGTCATGACAGAAAAATAATGCCGGCAAAGTTTTTAGTTTCTCACCTTCAAAATCGTAATCGGAGCTGTCATAGTAAATGACCGGCTGCTTGTTATCTTCGATACGAGTCACTTTCTCTGCAAGATCAGTAAATCGCAGTTTTTCTTCAGTTACTGTTGGCACACGCCCAGAGGTGACATTGGCCGTCCAGATACTGTAATCGTGGCGTGTCGTGAACGGCCGGTTGGTGAATGTGAATTGCTTCAAACGATTGTGACGTCTCCAGTCTTCAATCCGCACTTGAGCATACGTGTAGCCCACTTCCTGAAAATGAAAGGAACGTTAACAACACCTTGGCGGTCCTGGGGATACGGTGAAGTACCTGAATTTCATCGAAAGCACCGAACTGCAGTGTTTGATATTTCTCAATCGGTGGTCGAAGATATTCACAAATTCCACTTTCTTTTACTTGCTCCAATTGTCGCACGCACGAGACATAGGCCAATCGTGACTGAATATCAGTTAAACTGAGAACCTGAAGATATACATAAGAAGCTCAGAATGAAAGTCACCAATGCGTCAGTGTTGTTTAGTCTTCGGTCTGTCGTCAGGAGACGTCGAAGACATTTGAAGTGCAGAAACATTTTACTTCCCATTTTAATGCGTCCTACATTTGTGGTACCAACCTCCGAACTACATTTGACATGTGCTATAGCTACAGACAATATATGACGTTTCCAAGATGCCATGATAGCATCATAGATTCACCAATACGCAAGTTGTTTCACCTCAATCCCACGGATTTTTTCCGAGCTCTGCAGGAATTTGTTTCAGCTCAATCCCGCGGATTTTTCCGAAATCTGCAGGAATTTGTTTCAGCTCAATCCCGCGGATTTTTTCCGAGCTCTGCAGGAATTTGTTTCAGCTCTATTCAATTCAAAAAGAGCGTTAAAATATCCGCGGGATCAGCTGCAACGTCCTGTGTGTGCAACTTTCGAGCGCTTTCGAAGCCTCTAGCCATGCGATACGGCAGATAAAAGTGCGATATCAGTGACACTGTCAAACTGACGCTATAGAAGGAGAAATAACACGATGAAGTGTCAACATCTTTTAAACCGTTCCTCCCCCACCCGCTTGTGTTCAGCCTATTGCTGCCCAGGTAGTCTTTCTTGCCACTTTCATCATGTTATCTTTATGAATCCCCGCCTCTTGAGATCAACGTCATGTCACCTACGTTCGGCCATATCGCATGACTAGACGCTCGAGATGTCAAATGCTTGATGTGTTACACGGCCAAGTAATTACCCATGGCATCTGACAAAAGAACTGTTTCACGAATACTCATTTACAGTTACACAAGCAAAATTGACTTCCGAATTTACACTCTGATTTCCACGCCTTTCGATCGGTTCTACATACATGCACATTGCACATAGTAGTCCGGCAGCAGCCAGAGCGAGTTTCTGCAGGGAACGAGGCCGACAATGAGACTTTCACAGAATGATGTACACCTCATAGTCCGGCAGCCAGCACGAGTTTGTGCAGGGAACGAGGCCGACAATGAGACTTTCACAGAATGATGTACACCTCATAGTCCGGCAGCCAGCACGAGTTTCTGCAGGGAACGAGGCCGACAATGAGACTTTCACAGAATGATGTACGCCTCATAGTCCGGCAGCCAGCACGAGTTTCTACAGGGAACGAGGCCGACAATGAGACTTTCACAGAATGATGTACACCTCATAGTCCGGCAGCCAGCACGAGTTTCTGCAGGGAACGAGGCCGACAATGAGACTTTCACAGAATGATGTACACCTCATAGTCCGGCAGCCAGCACGAGTTTCTGCAGGGAACGAGGCCGACAATGAGACTTTCACAGAATGATGTACACCTCACAGTCCGGCAGCCAGCACGAGTTTCTGCAGGGAACGAGGCCGAAAGTGAGACTTTCACAGAATGATGTACACCTCATAGTCTGAGGCCAGCACGAGTTTGTGCAGGGAACGAGGCCGACAATGAGAATTTCACAGAATGATGTACACCTCATAGTCCGGCAGGCAGCACGAGTTTCTGCAGGGAACGAGGCCGACAATGAGAATTTCACAGAATGATGTACACCTCATAGTCTGAGGCCAGCACGAGTTTGTGCAGGGAACGAGGCCGACAATGAGAATTTCACAGAATGATGTACACCTCATAGTCCGGCAGGCAGCACGAGTTTCTGCAGGGAACGAGGCCGACAATGAGACTTTCACAGAATGATGTACACCTCATAGTCCGGCAGCCAGCACGAGTTTCTGCAGGGAACGAGGCCAACAATGAGACTCACAGAATGATGTACACCTCATAGTCCGGCAGGCAGCACGAGTTTGTGCAGGGAACGAGGCCGACAATGAGACTTTCACAGAATGATGTACACCTCATAGTCCGGCAGCCAGAACGAGTTTCTGCAGGGAACGAAGCCGACAATGAGACTTTCACAGAATGATGTGCACCTCATAGTCCGGCAGCCAGCACGAGTTTCTGCAGGGAACGAGGCCGACAATGAGAATTTCACAGAATGATGTACACCTCATAGTCCGGCAGGCAGCACGAGTTTCTGCAGGGAACGAGGCCGACAATGAGACTTTCACAGAATGATGTACACCTCATAGTCCGGCAGCCAGCACGAGTTTGTGCAGGGAACGAGGCCGAAAGTGAGACTTTCACAGAATGATGTACACCTCATAGTCCGGCAGCCAGCACGAATTTCTGCAGGGAACGAGGCCGACAATGAGACTTTCACAGAATGATGTACACCTCATAGTCCGGCAGCCAGCACGAGTTTGTGCAGGGAACGAGGCCGACAATGAAACTTTCACAGAAGGATGTACACCTCATAGTCCGGCAGGCAGCACGAGTTTCTGCAGGGAACGAGGCCGACAATGAAACTTTCACAGAATGATGTACACCTCATAGTCCGGCAGCCAGCACGAGTTTGTGCAGGGAACGTGTCCGACAATGAGACTTTCACAGAATGATGTGCACCTCATAGTCCGGCAGCCAGCACGAGTTTGTGCAGGGAACGAGGCCGACAATGAGACTTTCACAGAATGATGTACACCACATAGTCCGGCAGTCAGCACGAGTTTCTGCAGGGAACGAGGCCGACAATGAGACTTTCACAGAATGATGTACACCTCATAGTCCGGCAGCCAGCACGAGTTTGTGCAGGGAACGAGGCCGACAATGAGACTTTCACAGAATGATGTGCACCTCATAGTCCGGCAGCCAGCACGAGTTTCTACAGGGAACGAGGCCGACAATGAGACTTTCACAGAATGATGTACACCTCATAGTCCGGCAGCCAGCACGAGTTTGTGCAGGGAACGAGGCCGACAATGAGACTTTCACAGAATGATGTACACCTCATAGTCCGGCAGCCAGCACGAGTTTGTGCAGGGAACGAGGCCCACAATGAGACTTTCACAGAATGATGTACACCTCATAGTCCGGCAGCCAGCACGAGTTTGTGCAGGGAACGAGGCCGACAATGAGACTTTCACAGAATGATGTACGCCTCATAGTCCGGCAGCCAGCACGAGTTTGTGCAGGGAACGAGGCCGACAATGAGACTTTCACAGAATGATGTACGCCTCATAGTCCGGCAGCCAGCACGAGTTTGTGCAGGGAACGAGGCCGACAATGAGACTTTCACAGAATGATGTACACCTCATAGTCCGGCAGCCAGCACGAGTTTGTGCAGGGAACGAGGCCGACAATGAGACTTTCACAGAATGATGTACACCTCATAGTCCGGCAGCCAGCACGAGTTTGTGCAGGGAACGAGGCCGACAATGAGACTTTCACAGAATGATGTACACCTCATAGTCCGGCAGCCAGCACGAGTTTGTGCAGGGAACGAGGCCCACAATGAGACTTTCACAGAATGATGTACACCTCATAGTCCGGCAGCCAGCACGAGTTTGTGCAGGGAACGAGGCCGACAATGAGACTTTCACAGAATGATGTGCACCTCATAGTCCGGCAGCCAGCACGAGTTTCTACAGGGAACGAGGCCGACAATGAGACTTTCACAGAATGATGTACGCCTCATAGTCCGGCAGCCAGCACGAGTTTGTGCAGGGAACGAGGCCGACAATGAGACTTTCACAGAATGATGTACGCCTCATAGTCCGGCAGCCAGCACGAGTTTGTGCAGGGAACGAGGCCGACAATGAGACTTTCACAGAATGATGTACACCTCATAGTCCGGCAGCCAGCACGAGTTTGTGCAGGGAACGAGGCCGACAATGAGACTTTCACAGAATGATGTTCACCTTATGCCTACTACGAATCGGCACGTCTGCCGAGTTCTAGTGAGCTCCTCTTCTTGCCAGACACGATCAAAGAAAAACACATGCAAATCCAATGGGACGCAGATTGCAGTGTTTGGCGAAAATGAAATTTTCTATCTTTTGTCTGATTAAATGAAAAGTACTACGTCCAGAGTCATGATTTTTGTCATGGAATGTCTTCAGGTCATATCCTATGATGTGCATGTGCTATTATCATGCTTCTCATAGGCAATGCATGTGGGAATGTGGTTGAAAGTTGATAAAGTTGCTCAAAATGTTTGTGTTTGACGACATTAAGAGGCTCGCCAAATCTAAATGTGTTTAGCTTTATAGACAGGGGTGCATGAAAATGAAAGAAAATGACCTGAAGACATTCCATGTCGAAAATTATGACTCTGGGATTAGTACTCTCCTGTTGATAAGCGAAAACATAGAAAATTTCATTTTATACAAAAGCTGCAATCTGCGTCCCATTGGATTTACATGTGTTTTTCTTTGAACTTGTCTGACAAGAAGAGGAACTCACTAGAACACGGCAGACGCAGCGATTCGTAGTAGGCATGGGGTGTACATCATTATGTGAAAGTCTCATTATCGGCCCCGTTCCCTGCAGAAATTCGCTCTGGCTGCCGGACTATAGAGTGCATGGATGCAAGAATGATCGAAATTTGAAGCTGCGAATGGAAAACGTTACGTACAGAGCGCGTTGTTACATCTTAGAATATCAGTTCCGAAATGTAAAATCAACTTTTCCTCTTCAAATTTCCATTGCGAAGGAAGCTTCATATGATGTAGAAAATACTGGAAGTTGTACCCAAAGTCAAACATTTTCAAATCTGGTCAAATCGAATTTCAGATAACTGGCCAATTAGGCGAATATCTTAATGAAGTGAAAATTCAATTCACAAATTCCTGGATGGATCTATTAGCAAAAGTTGTTCGACTATTTCCAAGCAACAGACACCTGCTGATATTGGACCATGCGGCCACACATGCCTGTATTGTTGTAAAATAACAAGAGGACCGTAATTCCTCAACGATTTACTTGTCGAAGTTGATTACTGGACCGCATCCTTCAATTGGAGGCAACGAAGCGAATCCAAGGCCAAATATGATCCGTCAGATGACACCTCCGGCCAAACTATTTAACAGATTGAGGTAAATCGATGAGTTTACGAGTTCTTTGAAAGTAAAACCAGTCACTGAACAAGAGAACGAAAATACAGCGACGTGGAGTCTATGTTTAAGCAATTCAAAACTATTGAACTCACAAAGTGGCAAGGGATAATTTTCATTGCATTGCTTGGATAGGGAAAACGTCTTTCCTCGCCTGAGAATCGCTTTGAATTCCTTGATATTGACATCAAAGAGAGAATAGATCATCGTGATGAGAATTGGAAAAGGAAAGAAAGCTATTCAGAAATGAACGCACCTGCTTTGCTCAATTAAGATCCGATCACACAACGCTAATACGCTGCTATCAACATTGAATCGACAGGACTAACGATGCCATCATTCCGGATTTTAAGGACTATCGCTAAGTGACAACGCGAAACTGATCATTTTCGGACACGTGCCAACAACTGCTTCAACGTAAAATATGGGTGCAACGTCGGTTATCAGACCCAGCGCACCTGTGTTTCCACATTCACTTTCATTCCTGCAGCATGCTTATAATAACTGAGTTGCCTGATGAGTCAATGGGATTCTTAAAAATTCATGGATTCGCTGCAGGCTTCCGACATAGTCTTTTCGGATTCAGCCGTGTCTCATGTTTCAGCTTTCCTGACACGTTTAGAAACTGAATATTGACACAGACTTACTCTTGGCTGAGTAGTGAACGGCAACCATCGCTTGATGACATGTTTTGTTCCACTAATCCAATCACCATAATTGAATAAGTCCGTTTCGTCGTGAGATCCAACATCCACTGCGTAAATAGTACTTGCTCCAAGTTCCTGCATTACATCGGCTGGGAAGAAGAAAACATGTCATTGGTTAAGTGATTTTATACAGTAATCAGTTCACACATTTTTACATCAATCAATATCTCAATCACAATGTAAATTCTATGATCTGTGAAGCATGTCCATCAAAACACAAAATTTCAGTGCATTTTCATACCGGAATTTTACTCTTGAAGACTATACTTGATGATGTGAGGTGTAAGGGACGCAGAATTATCAAATATCAAACCCACTTCCTGTTAATACTGTCCAGTCGCCAAATGGGACTTTTTCTGTGACTTAGCATTTGTCGCAAATCAATTCTGCAATTTCAGATAACTTCTACTTGAGTTGATGCTAAAAACAGCTTTCGTCTCTCCTTGAAATTTATTGACCAGATTAAAATAGTTAATTAAAAGATATGTACAACCCCTACGCGTTTCGAGCGTTCGCTCTTCCTCAGGGGGTAATTCGCTAAAACCAACGATGGGGTTGTACATATCTTTTAATTAACTATTTTAATCTGGTCAATAAATTTCAAGGAGAGACGAAAGCTGTTTTTAGCATCAACTCAAGTATGAAGAACCTCCTGTTGGCGGCCATCCTGTATATCAGGTAACTTCATATGAAATTCCCTATCATTTAAGGCGTAGCCCTTTCTATCTTAAAGGATTGTTGCTATTTCACTAGTACAACCCATGAAGTCATTTCAATTGGAAACGTTACCTGCTGGCTGATATTTGATGCAATGAAACGTTGGACTAAATTCGATATATTAAAGGGACTTTCTGTTGTTTTTGCTATGGCGTGTATAGCCCAAATTTTTGTCTACTCTGGCCGCTTGAGGGGTAAGCGATAGGTACCTATAGACACTTGATAGGAAGTCAACACGATATGTGAGGCGCAAACTTATGTAGATGTAAATGCTCGATGTTAAAAAAAGGACCCAAGCACAGAAAGCTGATGTCAAAGAATTATTGAAAGACCTGTACTTTCCACATAAGATCAAATCTCACATATTTTATAGATTTCAAATTTTAAGAGTTGGTATAATTACTTGTAGCGGTGTCAAGGTGTGATGTAGGTGTGTGATGTACGTAACCGATGGTGTGCAGTGCTTTTCTCCTTGATTTTCCCCCTTTCACTTCACACCTTATACAATTTAGCTTATCACTTCAACCTTCCCATCTGCCAGCGAATGTAAAGCTGAAATTCAATGAACGAAACAACTTCTCTGACTGCGACAGAAGACGCTGATCTATAAACTCTCTCTCTCCGGGGTCTTTGAGACTGGGATAACTTCCTTCACTTAATTTACATATCGTAGCATCTCATTTTATAGTTAACTGCCTTAAGAAGGGGTCAGGACCCGAAACGTTGGTAACTTTGAAGCTTGTATCTACTTTATCTAATCTGTAATTATTGTGGCATAAATACTTCGGGAGAGAATACTTTGGTTTTGAACATTTCTTAGAGCGATGAAATTTCGCTTATACAGCAGGAGTCCAATGCAACCCGTCTCCATTTCATTTTTTATTCTGACTCTCCTGCCAAAGTTCTATTGAGGACTCGGGTTATCAAATCAAATATCTCTTGATATTTTGAAAATTATTGAAATAGCGAAAAGTGACTCCATTCATTCTTAATGAAGTTAACCTTGAAATGACACTACCACCCAACTTTTGTCGTCAACGTGATTCAGCTGAGAGGTAATGTAACTTCTTGAATGTGAAAATCTTCTCGTGGGTGTGTCTCTACGCGCAGCACAGAACTGAATATCTCAAGCCTTGTGTCGACAATGGCTTGCCTTAGTGAGAGTGAACAGTAACTGCTGATATCATGAATACGATGCTTGTCCCTCTGAAAATCCAATTCACGGATGATTTCATAGAAAATAGTGTTTCAGTCGACATTTTCACATGATGAAATCTGTTGAATTATGAAGATCAAATTCAATCTATCGATATTGTCTACAGCTTCTCCTTTTATTAAAGAATCATCTGTATCTTCGGCTTTGCCAGTAATGACCCAATCAATTGCTGAAGAATTGATCAATAAAGTTTCAGAATTCTTCATTTGTTCTCCATCGTGTTTTTACCATTTCAATTTCAAAGATCAACGTTATCATCATTGATTAAAGAGGGTAAAGGTCATCTGATTTTTCAGAACTTCTCTGATTTAACAATTACAAAACAAAGATTTACGTTTTGGTTTTGATCCCCATTTCAAATTTCATTTATTTCAGAAGGGATCAATTTAATCTTGAGAAATTGGTTCCTTAGACATGATTGACACTTTCGAATACATCTAGTAAGAAACCATTACATCAATTTCAGACTTAAACGGTTTAATCTTGGTTTTATGATTGATGTTTGAAAACTGTTTACTAATGTCATCACTATTACAGAAGAAGTCACTATATATTATTTTAGACACCAGTCTACACGATGACGTGCTGCCCTAATACCAGTATCTCTGCCATTGCCCCTCATTCCAACTCACTAATCTGCACTTCAGAGAGGCTATGCTGATGAAGACAATGATATAGTCCGGGAGCTATTGACACTTTCTTCCTAAATTCGCGAACAAAGATCTTGAAACGTTGAATACAAAAATCAAATTCTTGAGTGTCACAGCCAGTCGCTTTCGGTTATAGGCAAGGTTAAAGGATTCCCATTGGAATCCAATGGTAAAATTCAAGAAATATCTATGGATCTATTAATCACCTTGTGCGCGAATTTAGGAGGAAAGTATCAATAGCTCACGTCCTAATATTTAGAGTTCAAGAATTCGATTAAACACTGACTGGCATTGAAAGGGAATCAGAGGTAGTCATCGAAAAGCTCCGTCAGATCGACGAATGTCGAGCAATAAATCAATAATAGCAATTTCTAAGGCTTGGTCTAACTTTCAACTTCATATTCATAACTGATGCAATCTACAAGGTAAATGATAACTTTTGCATTAAATGTATAAAATGTGCATTCATAAATGAATCAAAATTGAATAAGAAGCTTCCACCAAATTAGCGAGAATCAAATTCGTCTTGTCACCAAGTCAAATCATTCCTTGAACACCATAATTAACATGTCCGTATACAAGGATTGAGCATAACGAAATGAAATTCATGTAGATTGATCCGATTATAAGTAATAGCATTTGTGACTCCGATAAGAACTTTGAAAAAGCAGATAACGTACTTAATGTAGGGTTCCAAGAATATTTTGAAGTATACTTCCACGGACAAAAAGTTATTTACAGAATTTTCCTCTTTAGAAGATATGCTGCGTCGATCAATAAATTTAGAAGAGCAAATTGAATTCAGAGATCGATTGCATTGAAATGATTGACTGCCATTCAACAGACAGCTAACAAGGAGACAACAATATTTTTCCGTGAAATTGGACAATCAACTCAACCAAGTCAGCTAAAACACCGTATCACATTTGTGATGCTTGATAGAAAATGAACAAGGTCCTACCGTGTCCCTACGAAACCAGCATCGGTGCACCAATGACTCTCGTGTCAAGTCCTGAGAGGTCCATGATCAGGTCAAACAACATATTTAATCAACTGAAGGACATTCACCGACAAATACCCTGTTACGGAGAATACCTAATCTGACAATCCATGTCCGCAATCTATTTGGCTAGCAACCATTGACAACGTTATGAGAAACACGATGATGGATAGCAAATTTCATGGTTAACCAATCGCTGGGATAATTATCCAAAGAGGTGCTTAGAAGTGCAATATTTGGCCACAAAATGCATTGCTTGAAGGAAGTACTGATGGACCCTCGGCGTCCAGGGTTTATGGGGTCGCTAGTCACTTCGTCAGCATGGTTGTGTGAAGGCCAATAAAGAGTAATTAATGATATCAAGAAGGGCGTTGTTTGTTCAATATGAGGTGATCGAAATGTAATGTGAGACTGAAGAAAGGCATTTCGTGTCAAGCTTGACCTGATTTTGCTCCTCCTCAAGTTATCTCAATTTTATCAATGAAATCGACCTGAAGTTTACAGTCAACAGGAAACGTGAATTACCTTCCCATAGTCAGACTTCACATTTTCATCACCTCATATTGGACAAACTTCTTTAACATTAATGACTCCTTACATGCCATAAAAAATGCAATTAATATCCTAAATATATACGAGTTTGTGCAGGGAACGAGGCCGACAGTGAGACTTTCACAGAATGATGTACACCTCATAGTCCGGCAGCCAGCACGAGTTTCTGCAGGGAACGAGGCCGACAGTGAGACTTTCACAGAATGATGTACACCTCATAGTCCGGCAGCCAGCACGAGTTTGTGCAGGGAACGAGGCCGACAATGAGACTTTCACAGAATGATGTTCACCTCATAGTCCGGCAGCCAGCACGAGTTTCTGCAGGGAACGAGGCCGACAATGAGACTTTCACAGAATGATGTGCACCTCATAGTCCGGCAGCCAGCACGAGTTTCTGCAGGGAACGAGGCCGACAATTAGACTTTCACAGAATGATGTACACCTCATTGTCCGGCAACCACCACGAGTTTCTGCAGGGAACGAGACCGACAATGATACTTTCACAGAATGATGTACACCTCATAGTCCGGCAGCCAGCACGAGTTTGTGCAGGGAACGAGGCCGAAAATGAGACTTTCACAGAATGATGCACACCTCATAGTCCGGCAGCCAGCACGAGTTTGTGCAGGGAACAAGGCCGACAATGAGACTTTCACAGAATGATGTACACCTCATAGTCCGGCAGCCAGCACGAGTTTCTGCAGGGAACGAGGCTGACAATGAGACTTTCACAGAATGATGCACACCTCATAGTCCGGCAGCCAGCACGAGTTTCTGCAGGGAACGAGGCCGACAATGAGACTTTCACAGAATGATGTACACCTCATAGTCCGGCAGCCAGCACGAGTTTGTGCAGGGAACGGGGTCGAAAATGAGACTTTCACAGAATGATGTAAATCAATTTGAAACATTCTCCTTGTGATATTCAAAACCGTCACAAGATTGGCTTTCAGAAGATATATAGTTTGAAAGTGTTTTCTCGAAGTTTATAGGCAATATTTTGAAAGTAGTATAGATAGAAAATGTGGCGATTTTTTCATTTTCAGAATATTTCTTCGAAGGGCCTTAAATTTACCCAACAAAAGCAGAAAACACTAGTTTTGAGGTAAATAAATGACACCAGTTAGTTAACAGCGTTATTTCTGTCATTATCGCAACACATTCTGAAAATGAAAAAATCGCCACATATTCTATATATACTACTTTCAAAATATTGCCTATAAACTTCGAGAAAACACTTTCAAACTATATATTTTCTGAAAGCCAATCTTGTGACGGTTTTGAATATCACAAGGAGAATGTTTCAAATTGATTTATGCGCTTGTCAAAACAATAAAATTTGGGGCTTTCGGTCCTCTAGGAACCACCAATTTCAAAAACAATTAATTCAACAACATTCAAATGATAGATCCGAAAATTCTCTTTCAGATGATTATAAATTTGTCGATATTTCCTAATAGCAAGAAATTTAGAAGGTGTTGAAAAATGTACGTGTTGGTAGATTTATGCCAAGTTTCCAACTTGCTGTCGCGCACTATAGCTTCCAGATGAGGTAGAATCAGTGGATCAAGGCCACTAACTGCTTCAACATAAAAAGAGCCATAATTTGTGACACGGAAGGTCTTCAGGTCATTACTGACTCATGCTTCTTACCAGTGATGGATGCGAGGATGTGGTTAAATATTGGCCACCATGTTGTGTGTGAATCCGACATCAGACGACTAGCTAAATTTGAATGTCTTTAGCCTCATAAACGAAGGCACATGAACAGAGGTCAGATGGTGTCTGCGTCGACAGCCGCGCAGATTCGTTGTAGCCGTAGGGTGGACATCATTCTGTGAAAATCAATTTTCGGCTCGTTCCCTGCAAATATCAATCCTAGCGGCCGGAATAACAAAACGCTTTTCTTGGAAGACAAATTTCCAATGTTAATCCAACTGCCGTGTTGCGGCGAAATTTTGCCTCAATCCTGAGTTACACCCAGTTTCATTCCAGGTATAAAAACAGGTCTATCAAAATATTCATTCAACGACATACATGAAGGAACCAGCTTTGAGCAGGTGTCCTGACATAACAGATAAATATGAATTTGATAACCTGAAAGATTAGATTTGTTTTGAATTAATATGTATACATGTGATAGAATCAAAATTATCCGAATATGGATTTCTCGTGATTCATTGATGAATAGTTACTTTGTCAAGAGGCTATGTCAACTTACAAGCAGTACTGGCTGAAAAAGTGGATGTTATGAGAATCGCAGCGGCAATAGTTTTATCAAAATGCAAACGCCGTCTTAACTATGACATGACAGGAGTTTCAAAGCGCTTGTTATGACAACCAAATCGACGTAAATAGCAGAGCACATGCAATTAAAGATTGGTTGGATTACGAACTTCATTAAATGTTGTCAATACACTCACAGATGAAATTCAAACAATGTTTCAAATATATCGACTAATAATTCAATATTCAACAGTATTCGACATATATTCAACTATGTTCAATATTTCAACAAGTTTCTCTTCAATATGATTCACCAACGACTGATCAGCGAATCAAGCTTCTCCTCAATATGATTCACCAACGAGTGATCAGCGAATCAAGCTTCTCTTCAATATGATTCGCCAACGAGTGATTAGCGAATCAAGCTTCTCTTCAATATGATTCACCAACGAGTGATGAGCGAATCAAGCTTCTCTTCTATATGATTCGCCAACGAGTGATTAGCGAATCAAGCTTCTCTTCAGTATGATTCGCCAACGAGTGATTAGCGAATCAAGCTTCTCTTCAATATGATTCACCAACGAGTGATGAGCGAATCAAGCTTCTCTTCTATATGATTCGCCAACGAGTGATTAGCGAATCAAGCTTCTCTTCAATATGATTCACCAACGAGTGATCAGCGAATCAAGCTTCTCTTCAATATGATTCACCAACGAGTGATCAGCGAATCAAGCTTCTCTTCAATATGATTCACCAACGAGTGATCAGCGAATCAAGCTTCTCTTCAATATGATTCGCCAACGAGTGATTAGCGAATCAAGCTTCTCTTCAATATGATTCATCAACGAGTGATCAGCGAATCAAATTTCTCCTCTATATGAGAGGACATTTCAGTCTGATTCGAGAGCATGAAATCCATATTCGTCTGCAGTATTTGTGTAGCTACATGGGATTATGATTTTTTTATATGTGTTTCATTAAATATTGACTATTTCGACGACTTGTATGGAGAAACCTCGACTTCAATACGAAAGCTGCGTCCATAGGTTGCTCATAGTGGAAATCAATTGCTGAAATTTATTAAACTGCTGGTTCATCGACCATGTTGTCCTGCATCGTTCTTGCAGAACAAAACCACATAAGTCTTCAGATATATCATCATTTCTGAAGTTTTGAATTGCTATTGCGATATCCTTTTCCTTTGTAGATTTTCACATCTTTAAACTTCAGCCTCCTGATGATCGTCATTTGCTTCTGATCACTCGTATTCTCGCAATCCTATCTAAAGGTGTTCAAAACAAGATTGTCCAAGAATGACTCAGCCAGCAATTTAAATTATTCTACATAGCTTGTCGTTGAATTGGATGCTACAGTCTTAGAAATATAATCTACCACTGTCGATGGTGCTGTTGACGTCCATCGACAGTTGACAAGTCCACTATTCGTCCTCTGATGGAGTATTGTTGCCATCTGTGGGCCGCCGCCTCACGAACGCATCTTGATCTCCTTGACCGGGTTCAGAGACTTCAAGAATTTTATGGGTGAAAAACTCGCTAAAAAGTTGCAGCCGCTCTGAACACGCAGTCACCTTCTACTGAGGCACACGCAGAGCTAATTCACTCACATGCTATCATGTGAACTTAGAACGCCCACGTAATAAGAGTCGTTCGCAAAGCACAGCCTTGGAATCAGTTCCCCTGACCAATACAATGCTGCAATGTAATCAAATTCATCGCTTTCTATTTATTGAGTGACCCCTGACTCCATCAATGGGTGGCTCAGCTGTACTAGGAGTGAAAATTCCACATAAAAATAATTCAACAATGTCAAATGAGCACAAGGCATGAGATTCAAGCGCTAACAAAGATTCATGTCACAGTAGTCATTTCAATACATGTCATATACTTTCCCCTCAAGTTAGCATAAAATCCTTTCGAAAGACGCTTTCGTCGTTAAACATTGAATCAATGAATGACAAATGTAGTGGACAAGAAATCGACAACACAGAAAATCACGAACAGACAACAGACAGAAAAATGATACAGAGCTGAAAATTCACACAGGTTAGCTTGTAGCAGATAGCACTAAAACGCTGCAACCAAGTACAAGATTTGCGCATTCGTGATTCAGTTGCCATAGATATGTCGCGAGGAATATGTTCAGATCAAAGAATTAAACAAGCGTCATCATAATATTGTTCTAGTCTATAAGGAAGAATGCCGAACAGCGATTATTTTTCGAGAATTTCACAACATCTTACGAATATTATTTCAATTATCAACACTTCTCATCAAAAAATAATTTTAATGAATAACTTACAGCGGAACACCTAATGGCATGAGCAACATGCTCTGCAACATCAACTCAAACTACCCTCTCACAAGCCGAGTTGCAACAGGGCAGTACTTTTCCATGAGCAACATGCTCTGCAACATCGACTCAAACTCTCCTCACAAGCCACGTTGCAACAGGGCAGTACTTTTCCATGAGCAACATGCTCTGCAACATCGACTCAAACTCTCCTCACAAGCCGAGTTGCAACAGGCAGTACTTTTCCATGAGCAACATGCTCTGCCGCATCGACTCAAACTCTCCTCACAAGCCGAGTTGCAACAGGGCAGTACTTTTCCATGAGCAGCATGCTCTGCCACATCGACTCAAACTCTCCTCACAAGCCACGTTGCAACAGGGCAGTACTTTTCCATGAGCAACATGCTCTGCAACATCGACTCAAACTCTCCTCACAAGCAACGTTGCAACAGGCAGTACTTTTCCATGAGCAACATGCTCTGCAACATAGACTCAAACTCTCCTCACAAGTAACGTTGCAAGAGGCAGTACTTTTCCATGAGCAACATGCTCTGCAACATCAACTCAAACTCTCCTCACAAGCAACGTTGCAACAGGCAGTACTTTTCGATGAGCAACATGCTCTGCAACATCAGCTCAAACTCTCCTCACAAGCCGAGTTGCAACAGGCAGTACTTTTCCATGAGCAACATGCTCTGCCACATCGACTCAAACTCTCCTCACAAGCAACGTTGCAACAGGCAGTACTTTTCCATGAGCAACATGCTCTGCAACATCGACTCAAACTCTCCTCACAAGCAACGTTGCAACAGGGCAGTACTTTTCCATGAGCAACATGCTCTGCAACATCGACTCAAACTCTCCTCACAAGCAACGTTGCAACAGGCAGTACTTTTCCATGAGCAACATGCTCTGCAACATAGACTCAAACTCTCCTCACAAGTAACGTTGCAAGAGGCAGTACTTTTCCATGAGCAACATGCTCTGCAACATCAACTCAAACTCTCCTCACAAGCAACGTTGCAACAGGGCAGTACTTTTCCATGAGCAACATGCTCTGCAACATCAACTCAAACTCTCCTCACAAGCAACGTTGCAACAGGCAGTACTTTTCCATGGGCAACATGCTCTGCAACATCAACTCAAACTCTCCTCACAAGCAACGTTGCAACAGGCAGTACTTTTCCATGAGCAACATGCTCTGCAACATCAACTCAAACTCTCCTCCCACAAGCCGAGTTGCAACAGGGCAGTACTTTTCCATGAGCAACATGCTCTGCAACATCGACTCAAACTCTCCTCACAAGCAACGTTGCAACAGGCAGTACTTTTCCATGAGCAACATGATCTGCAACATCAACTCAAACTCTCCTCACAAGCCGAATTGCAACAGGCAGTACTTTTCCATGACCAACATGCTCTGCAACATCAACTCAAACTCTCCTCACAAGCAACGTTGCAACAGGCAGTACTTTTCCATGGGCAACATGCTCTGCCACATCAACTCAAACTCTCCTCACAAGCAACGTTGCAACAGGCAGTACTTTTCCATGAGCAACATGCTCTGCCGCATCGACTCAAACTCTCCTCACAAGCCGAGTTGCAACAGGGCAGTACTTTTCCATGAGCAACATGCTCTGCCACATCAACTCAAACTCTCCTCACAAGCCGAGTTGCAACAGAGCAGTACTTTTCCATGACCAACATGCTCTGCCACATCGACTCAAACTCTCCTCACAAGCCGAGTTGCAACAGGAATAATTTTCCATGAGCAACATGCTCTGCAACATCAGCTCAAACTCTCCTCACAAGCCGAATTGCAACAGGCAGTACTTTTCCATGAGCAACATGCTCTGCAACATCAGCTCAAACTCTCCTCACAAGCAACGTTGCAACAGGCAGTACTTTTCCATGAGCAACATGCTCTGCCGCATCGACTCAAACTCTCCTCACAAGCCGAGTTGCAACA
The DNA here is from genome assembly GCA_907163375.1 of Prostheceraeus crozeri. Taxonomy (NCBI): domain Eukaryota; kingdom Metazoa; phylum Platyhelminthes; order Polycladida; family Euryleptidae; genus Prostheceraeus; species Prostheceraeus crozeri. The sequence continues at coordinate 14,719 of CAJQUW010015900.1, read as the reverse complement.
GGGCAGTACTTTTCCATGAGCAACATGCTCTGCCACATCAACTCAAACTCTCCTCACAAGCCACGTTGCAACAGGGCAGTACTTTTCCATGAGCAACATGCTCTGCAACATCGACTCAAACTCTCCTCACAAGCAACGTTGCAACAGGCAGTACTTTTCCATGAGCAACATGATCTGCAACATCGACTCAAACTCTCCTCACAAGCCGAGTTGCAACAGGCAGTACTTTTCCATGAGCAACATGCTCTGCAACATCGACTCAAACTCTCCTCACAAGCCGAGTTGCAACAGGCAGTACTTTTCCATGAGCAACATGCTCTGCCGCATCGACTCAAACTCTCCTCACAAGCAACGTTGCAACAGGCAGTACTTTTCCATGAGCAACATGCTCTGCAACATCGACTCAAACTCTCCTCACAAGCAACGTTGCAACAGGCAGTACTTTTCCATGAGCAACATGCTCTGCAACATCGACTCAAACTCTCCTCACAAGCAACGGTGCAACAGGCAGTACTTTTCCATGAGCAACATGCTCTGCAACATCGACTCAAACTCTCCTCACAAGTAACGTTGCAACAGGGCAGTACTTTTCCATGGGCAACATGCTCTGCAACATCGACTCAAACTCTCCTCACAAGCCACGTTGCAACAGGCAGTACTTTTCCATGAGCAACATGCTCTGCCACATCAACTCAAACTCTCCTCACAAGCCGAGTTGCAACAGGCAGTATTTTTCCATGAGCAACATGCTCTGCAACATCAACTCAAACTCTCCTCACAAGCCGAGTTGCAACAGGAATAATTTTCCATGAGCAACATGCTCTGCAACATCGACTCAAACTCTCCTCACAAGCCGAGTTGCAACAGAGCAGTACTTTTCCATGACCAACATGCTCTGCCACATCGACTCAAACTCTCCTCACAAGCCGAGTTGCAACAGGAATAATTTTCCATGACCAACATGCTCTGCATCATCGACTCAAACTCTCCTCACAAGCAACGTTGCAACAGGGCAGTACTTTTCCATGAGCAACATGCTCTGCAACATCGACTCAAACTCTCCTCACAAGTAACGTTGCAACAGGGCAGTACTTTTCCATGAGCAATATGCTCTGCAACATCGACTCAAACTCTCCTCACAAGCAACGGTGCAACAGGGCAGTACTTTTCCATGGGCAACATGCTCTGCAACATCAACTCAAACTCTCCTCACAAGCAACGTTGCAACAGGCAGTACTTTTCCATGGGCAACATGCTCTGCAACATCGACTCAAACTCTCCTCACAAGTAACGTTGCAACAGGCAGTACTTTTCCATGAGCAACATGCTCTGCAACATCAACTCAAACTCTCCTCACAAGCCGAGTTGCAACAGGAATAATTTTCCATGAGCAACATGCTCTGCAACATCGACTCAAACTCTCCTCACAAGGAACGGTGCAACAGGCAGTACTTTTCCATGAGCAACATGCTCTGCAACATCGACTCAAACTCTTCTCACAAGCCGAGTTGCAACAGGGCAGTACTTTTCCATGAGCAACATGCTCTGCAACATCGACTCAAACTCTTCTCACAAGCCGAGTTGCAACAGGGCAGTACTTTTCCATGAGCAACATGCTCTGCAACATCGACTCAAACTCTTCTCACAAGCAACGGTGCAACAGGCAGTACTTTTCCATGAGCAACATGCTCTGCAACATCGACTCAAACTCTCCTCACAAGCAACGGTGCAACAGGCAGTACTTTTCCATGAGCAACATGCTCTGCCGCATCGACTCAAACTCTCCTCACAAGCCGAGTTGCAACAGGAATAATTTTCCATGAGCAACATGCCCTGCCACATCGACTCAAACTCTCCTCACAAGCCGAGTTGCAAGAGGAATAATTTTCCATGAGCAACATCGACTCAAACTCTCCTCACAAGGAACGGTGCAACAGGCAGTACTTTTCCATGAGCAACATGCTCTGCAACATCAACTCAAACTCTCCTCACAAGCAACGTTGCAACAGGCAGTACTTTTCCATGACCAACATGCTCTGCAACATCGACTCAAACTCTCCTCACAAGCAACGTTGCAACAGGGCAGTACTTTTCCATGAGCAACATGCTCTGCAACATCGACTCAAACTCTCCTCACAAGCCGAGTTGCAACAGGCAGTACTTTTCCATGAGCAACATGCTCTGCAACATCGACTCAAACTCTCCTCACAAGCCGAGTTGCAACAGGCAGTACTTTTCCATGAGCAACATGCTCTGCAACATCGACACAAACTCTCCTCACAAGCAACGTTGCAACAGGAATAATTTTCCATGAGCAATATGCTCTGCAACATCGACTCAAACTCTCCTCACAAGCAACGTTGCAAAAGGAATAATTTTCCATGAGCAACATGCTCTGCAACATCGACTCAAACTCTCCTCACAAGCAACGTTGCAAAAGGAATAATTTTCCATGAGCAACATGCTCTGCAACATCGACTCAAACTCTCCTCACAAGCAACGGTGCAACAGGGCAGTACTTTTCCATGAGCAACATGCTCTGCAACATCGACTCAAACTCTCCTCACAAGCCGAGTTGCAACAGGCAGTACTTTTCCATGAGCAACATGCTCTGCAACATCGACTCAAACTCTTCTCACAAGCCGAGTTGCAACAGGGCAGTACTTTTCCATGAGCAACATGCTCTGCAACATCGACTCAAACTCTCCTCACAAGTAACGGTGCAACAGGCAGTAATTTTCCATGAGCAACATGATCTGCAACATCAACTCAAACTCTCCTCACAAGAAACGTTGCAACAGGGCAATACTTTTCCATGAGCAACATGCTCTGCAACATCGACTCAAACTCTCCTCACAAGCAACGTTGCAACAGGGCAGTACTTTTCCATGAGCAACATGCTCTGCAACATCGACTCAAACTCTCCTCACAAGCAACGGTGCAACAGGCAGTACTTTTCCATGACCAACATGCTCTGCCACATCGACTCAAACTCTCCTCACAAGCCGAGTTGCAACAGGAATAATTTTCCATGAGCAACATCGACTCAAACTCTCCTCTCACAAGCAACGTTGCAACAGGGCAGTACTTTTCCATGAGCAACATGCTCTGCAACATCGACTCAAACTCTCCTCACAAGCAACGTTGCAACAGGCAGTAATTTTCCATGAGCAACATGATCTGCAACATCAACTCAAACTCTCCTCTCACAAGCAACGGTGACTTATATCAGTGCTTGAACGAGCAGCTGAAATTACCGTCAACAGATGATGAGTCCCACTGACTCAGATTTCTATAACAGCAAGTGGAACAGTTAGTTTTTACGTGCTGCTTCTATTTTATGAATAAACTCATGTTCTTAATCATTAAGACAGCACTGTCGTCAGGAACTTAACGATAAAAGTTTCGCATTTGGACAGCAATGTTGTCATTATACAGACCAGCAAACCTTCCAGCTTACCACCGCCATGAGAGGATTTCAATGATGAGGAATTAACTACACTACATACTTGGTTGAAACATTTAGAGATGAGATGGTGTAAATGCGCAGTAATTAGTTTGCTGATTAGATGCACCCATAACCACAGACCAAAAAAAGTTGATAAGTTTTGGCCTATGTAAGTTCTCAAACATCAAATAAGATTGGTACTCCGCGTGAATTAAAAAAGAGGGACGGCGAAGTAGAATGGTTAGTACAATATTTTCAGAGCTAATAAATTTCAACACGAAGAATTGAATGAAGTGGTACTGAGATTTCCAATTGATTAAACGAATATTATGAGGAAATTCTATCTTTTTGGGCAATCATTTTTGTTATTGAATAATGGATGAGGTGATGGCAAGATGTAGGCAACCAAAGCTACACAAGTGAACCAAATTAACAAGAAATACATCATACATAGGCTACATCATAGCAAATCATAAATAATCAGACGATCACGCCAACCATATCGAATTCCTATTAATGTGCTAATGGTAAGCAACGAGAATTTGTGTCACACCTGCAGACAGGGTCGGTCAAAGCCAGACTGGTGATACAAGGCCAATTCGTACGCGAAAGTCCGCGATTACAAAAGACGACACAAATCATTTCTGTAGGGCAATTGATTGATGCCCTATGCTAGCAAATTTGAACTTAATAAGAACTTACAGCAACTTTAAACATCAACAACACAAGAGGATAGAAATCAATTGTATCATCGGAGGCTCAAATAAGGGCCAAGTTTGTTTGGAATTCACTTATTTTGTCTTGTGTCCGCATGTTTCTATAATAACTTCGCGCAATAGTGTAATTGTATGTGAATTATATGCAAATAAATAAAAGCAAACAAATGTCTTCCGCAAAATCCTATGTAATGTGCATATGTTCAAAATGTTGCTGCTATGGTGTTGTTACCTTTGAAGACCGTTTGACTTGGATTAATCATCTGACAGTTTATGTATGAAAGATTCAGGCTGTACATGTTTCTAGTGTTAAAACCATTTTTTAATCATGACCAGTTAGTTCTCATTTTCAATCACAGAATGTGTTATGTAATCTAAGAGAGAACACTACTCAAAAATCTTTGGTAAGTAGTACTTGCGTAACCTGAAAACTTCCAAACTGAATGTCGAATAACTACTTGGACTGAATGCATATTAACATGTAGGAATTGAAAATGTGCACAATTCGCTAACATGTAGGTTTCGCAAAAGCCATGATGTTTTTACTGAATGTAACTTATGCAATGACAGGATGAGTTTACGTATGGGAAACGCAGTCTGACGCACTATCTTCTCTAAAACCTGCTCGTCCGTGTTAAAGTGTTCAGCTTAGGGGTGAAAACACAACTAGACGAGTACCTGCCGATGTTAGTTTGCTGCTGGGTAGATTGGGCTGGATTGTTGTTACTCTGGGTCCCATTCTGCACCTTCGAGTGTTTCTAAAACCGTTCAAATTAGTAAGCAATATACAGTATTCCATTACAAATGACTGTTGGGATGATTTTCATCATCGTATGAGATCGTACATGTCAACACGCACAAGGAAACTTTTCTCACGTAAAGAATCATTAAGCATTTCAAACTTCGGTCTTGCGGATGGCCAACTCTCATTGCAGAGGAATTTGAGGAAACTTTCAGACATCATTTTTCATTTAAAGCTGGCAGATTTATCAAATTGAGTTAAAATGCTGAACACCCATGGATATTAAAAGCAAGGTAAGCCAACACACACCTACAGATTGTTCATGCCGGTCTTTATCATATAGTACCTGGTAAATTGTTGACATAGCCTCCATCCAAGAGTAAACTGCCATCGTACGGATCACATAATGGTGGCAGGTAGCCGCTGAGCGACATGCTGGCCCTCACATATCGCCACAAAGAGCCTGTAAAAAAGGAATAAATATTTGTATTAGAGAATGAAACCTCTACCAACCTGGCAAGTTATTGACGAAAGCTCCATCAACAAGGTACGATCCGTCATCGGGATCGCACATAGGAGGTAGAAGAACGGGATAAGACATGCTGGCGCGCACATATCGCCAAACCATTCCTGATAAAAGCAAACATATATTGATAAAAGCTTTTATATAGCTGACAAATCAATTAGTAGAATGATAGTCATCCCAGCGCGAAGAAACCAATAGAAAACACATGCATTCACATTTCCGAATTGTACATTGGCTAATTGTGAATAAGAATAACTATACAGCAATGCAAATGAACTTAGATTGGAAATTCCTTGCCACGGATAGCCATTGAAAATCCCCGAAAACCTGAATGGTCTGGCCTAGCTAATTTCATCCAGAATGAATGAACAGCGACAGGCTGCCCTGTGTGTTTTTAAGAAAGTTTTCCATATAACGAAAAATGCGGAATCAAGATGATAATCATTACTGACACCTCCATCTGTGATTATTAGTGAGCTTATATATTCGTTAAGGCAAGAAACCAAAAAAGGCAACTCCCTGTAGTAGGCCGAACGTTTTACACCTTTTCTAGTTTATGCATCGAATCGCTAAAGTCAATGTTAAGATAGCTCAAATCAAGAATAGTTCTTCAATTCAGGCATTCAATTGCTTATTTCTGATGTCATTAATTTCATTCCAAGTATGCAGTTTCTCCAATTGTTGACGACAGAGAAAATTGAAGTAACATATCTCAATTCATGAATAATATTCGCAATTCATTGGTAGATAGCTCTATAAAAATCAATTCAGTTCCATTTGTGGACTGATAATTCTGTAAAAATGCCAAGTTTTCACATCCACAAGGTACATTCAGCATAGGCGCGCGTTTCAGCAAACTCATCAACAGCGGATAGCAGTTATGATGCGGTTGGCAGAGCAGTCTATCAGTTCGTCAGCGTACTTGAAAATTCGTCGACTATATCAGCATATGTTGACTCTTTTTCCATCTTGTATATCAGGAGATGACATGAACCGTGAATAGATTTCACTCCGGTTTCATCCATGCATTAATACATGGATAATTTTTTGCTGTTTTGTTCCATATGAAAGAATAAAAGATGAAATACAGGCGCATAAATAGGCCTATGTATAGCATGGGGTGCATGCACAGCGCACATGTACATGTATAAATGAATTAAGGTGTTCGCTGAATATAAGCTGCTTATTTGAAAATTTATTCTTTTAGAAACTAACCTTGATGTTTTAATTATATTTTATCAATTTCACTGATACTAAGAAAACAAGTAAGACAGCTTCAAAACCTATTTCTTAGGAAATAAAAATAAAATCAATTTAATTATTGAAATCATTTAATAAATTATTCAATAAAATATATAATAAATAATTAATTAAAATAATTAAATCAATTTAATCAATTTAAAAATAAAAAAAAATTTTACAGTTGAATTGAAACCTTCAAAGTAATCTTACAGCTCAGTTCATTAATGAATAATCGGAAAACAAAACACATTTTTATCTTTGATTTGAGATAATTAATGATTGAATGTCGCAGTCTGATACATGAATTGGGAAAGGTGTAATAAAGTAGTGACTGTAAAACAGTCACTGTCAGCGTCAAGGCGTAGTAAAAGTAGCTGAATGAGCGAAGAGTGGTTGATAATTATTAATCAGCACTCAGCTGAGTCACCAGAAGTTAGCGAATTTCACACGCCAGTATCTCAAGACAAGATCATGTGATCAGGCCTAAAAATATTACGCAAAAGGAAAAAAATTAAAATGAATTTAATTGATTTAATAAATTTGATAATTAGTCATCAATAACCGTCATCCGTAAATCCACTGTATATACTCATCCATCATATAAACTGACTGAATTTCTTTCTCTGAACAACACCCTACAATGGACACCTGTTCACAATGACCGAATGACTTGTCTATTTCGGACAGACTTCATTGCATCAACAGGTTTACACTTACCTTGAGTATGAACTCGCATACGCGAGTGAGATATGTCAGTAGTAATACAAAAATATGGAATCCAAAGATCTTCCACTTGTCTATCTTTGAATACTGTTTCCAACGCATCGTTGAACTTCTTTCCTGGAAAAAGAAACAAAATGAAATATATTCACTGCAGTCTGTTTCTTCTACGCAAAGCATAATTAGTGGCAACGGAAATCTCGTTTTCATTCATTCATAAATTAATAATAATGATAAATAACCCTTATTAAATCAATTGCCTCATTAATGAAAAACATGAGGCAATCAGTACGATATTGGTCAAGAAAAGGACCATTAACACAGACAGGTTTCGAGCAACGGTTCTGCAAAGAGTAACACAAAACTTCTCATTGACTTTGGGAAGTCTATGACAACAGCTTTGAATTTTTTCAGTCAAATTCGATTGGTCGGCAGGAAGGCTAACAAAAATAGATTTCATGCAATTGTGTTTTTGTCAAAAATGGCTTTAATTGACGCAAAATAGCTATTTTGGATGACGCTTTTTTGCAAGTTTGTTTAGTGTATTCCCTCAAACTGAACTTGGAGTCAAAGGTACTACAGAGTTCTTTGAAGGCAGGTTCATGCCTGCCCACATTGATGTGCGCGCCGCGTTCAGCGTCATATTCACGTGACCACTCTCATCGACTCGACAGACGCATGATGCTGTGTTTCTTCCCCAAAATATTGTGCTGTGCGGATACACATCGCCTAGCGTTCATGCTTTGTCAATTGGTCAACGCGCAAGGAAGGCTAACCGCTTGACCGCTATCGCCCTGTTGTACAGAAAATACAAATGCTAGAAGAGTAAAAGGACATACTGTATCCGACCACTGAATATATCGTGTCAGGAGACTGGAGAATGTCATAGTCTCTTGAAAGACATGTGGGATACTGGTGATAAATAAAATTAAAATCGGTTTCACTGTCGACCTCCTACAAATTGATGCACAAAGTGTGAAATCATCCGCTTAGCTAACGACCAAAATTGAATTATCAGGATTCAATTCACTCTCAATATCTGATACAAACAACGAAAACAAAATCAGGACGATTGAAGATCCTTGAGGAATACCACTATCTACATTAATAAATAATAAGTGACCATTTTAAATTTTTCGCCTATTTCTAAGTTCAAGCGTTTAAATTTTATTCACAACTATTTACTGAAGTTGATAAAATATCGAATTTTTTCGGGGCAACGGTAGTCTCTGATAATTCATCCCATTCACCAGCGAGTCAATTAAATGCACATTGCACATTACGGTATGAGTATCTCTGTGGGGGAGTGCTATTCTCATGCAACGAAACCTTCGTGCAGTTTATGGTAAAAGCGCTGATACTCCTTCAAGTAGCACAAGTAAGAAGTGGCATGTTCTCCTGATAGAGACTGGCAGTGCTTTTGATCAAACAAGAGATATAAAAAAATAAACATCTCGAGAGAAATGTGTTGAGGCTCGGAATCATTTTTGACATCGAGCCTCATGCCAGTTTAAGAGGCGCATTTTCAAAATTTGATGTGAGCCGCGAAACCGCCAGGCGATGTTTGAAGGATATTGGATTTCATCCTTAAAAAATGCAAATTGTTCAATCTCTGACTGACGAGCACAAAACTTGTCGGAGGAACTTTTCTTTTGAATAACTTCCCAGAATTTCTTCGTCAAGCCACTTGATGCAGTTAACATTCTCTGACGAAGTCCACTTCATCCTTGATGGGTCAGTAAATCGGCATACTGCCGTTATTAGTCAACTGATCTTTCTCATTGGCATCATCATCAACTTTGCATTCTGAAAAGACAACCGCATGGGCCGCAATTTCCACATCCGAAATCTTCGGCCATTTTTCCTCGATTATTCAGCTAGTTTCGATCACTATCTGGAGATGCTTAAAAATGAATTCTATCCAACACTGAACAAAAATAAGAAGACTGCTATGGTCTTCATACATGACGGCGCTCCAAACCCATTTGGTCTTCGTGTGTGCACTTGATTAAATCAGCAATTTCCGCAACGTTGGATGGGACTCGGATCACAACACCGTGTCCATGGCCAACAGTGCAGTGACCACCTAAATCTCTAGATTCAATGCCGTGTGACTCTCCTTCTGAGGATTAATCAAATCCGAAGTCTATGAGAGACCGCTACAAGACATCACAGATTTGAAGCAGCGAATCATGAGTGCTTTTCACTTGGTGACATCAAGCGCTTTCAACGATTCGCGTCGTCGTCTTCACGTCATCATCGAAGAAGGAGAACATTGTGAATGCTGAATTTTTAAAAAAATCTTTCAATAAATTGCTGCTTCTGAAGTTACTTTGAGCTTTCTATTGACTATGAAAATTTAAATGTGAAGCTTTAAAAATAATTGTCAAAAAATATCAATCTATAGTTCGAAAGCTATGAAGAAAAACCATAGATATAGAGCAACAATGATAAGATAAATTCTAATTTACAGAATTCTATATTCTAATGATCACATTACAGGCAGCAGTGACTTCATATTGCCCTTTTCCTAAGAATATGAGGGGAATGAAAACTGAACTTTTGACTGTGTTACGCTGAACTATCACAATCTTACCATCTAACTTTTTGTACCGTTCAATAGACAGTCATGAACAAACTACACAAGAATCACATAAGATACAAGAAATGTCAAAATTCTTGGTGGTCATTTTTTTCAAGTAACAATTTATACGACATCCTGTCAAAACTTTTCTGAAAATCGATCGCAACTGAAGAACTAGCGAGAACATCCTTTCTTGTATATTGTTTGTGATGCAGTTCTGTGAGTGCCCGCATTTCAGAAATTGTATAGAGACCAATACTTTCTGCTCAAAATAACATGGACAATAACGGGGGAATACCAGAGAGAAGGGATTCCTCTCAACAACAGCAAGTATTAGCACAGAAAATTAATAGTACACTAGCCTCTTACAAATTTGCGAAAAATCAATATTGACAAGGCTTGCACGCAGGAAATCATCCTGCCGCAGACTGCACTTTCCCTGAAATCATCCTACCACAGACTACATGTTCCCTGGAATCATCCTGCCGCAGACTACATGTTCCCTGGAATCATCCTGCCGCAGACTACACGTTCCCTGGAATCATCCTGCCGCAGACTACACGGTTATGGAAATCATCCTGCCGCAGACTACATGTTCCCTGGAATCATCCTGCGCAGGCTACACATTCCCGGAAATCATCCTGCCGCATAATACATGGTCCTAGAAATCATCCTGCGCAGGCTACACATTCCCGGGAATCATCCTGCCACAGACTACACACTCCCAGAAATCATCCTGCCATAGGCTATACGTTCCCCGAAATCATCCTGCCATAGGCTACACATTCCCGGAAATCATCCTGCCACAGACTACACATTTCCGGAAATCATCCTGCCACTGACTACACACTCCCGGAAATCATCCTGCCACAGACTACACATTCCCGGAAATCATCCTGCAACAGACTATACACTCCCGGGAATCATCCTGCAACAGACTATACAATCCCGGAAATCATCCTGCCACAGACTACACACTCCCGGGAATCATCCTGCCATAGGCTATACATTCCCCGAAATCATCCTGCCATAGGCTACACATTCCCGGAAATCATCCTGCCACAGACTACACACTCCCGGAAATCATCCTGCCACAGACTACACACTCCCGGGAATCATCCTGCCACAGACTACACACTCCCGGGAATCATCCTGCCACAGACTGCAGATTCCCGGAAATCATCCTGCCGTAGGCTATACGTTCCCTGGAATCATCCTGCCGCAGACTACACGTTCCCTGGAATCATCCTGCCGCAGACTACACGTTCCCCGAAATCATCCTGCCGCAGACTACATGGTCTCTGGAATCATCCTGCCGCAGACTACACGTTCCCTGGAATCATCCTGCCGCAGACTACACGTTCCCTGGAATCATCCTGCCGCAGACTACACGTTCCCTGGAATCATCCTGCCGCAGACTACATGTTCCCTGGAATCATCCTGCCGCAGACTACACGTTCCCTGGAATCATCCTGCCGCAGACTACACGGTTATGGAAATCATCCTGCCGCAGACTACATGTTCCCTGGAATCATCCTGCCGCATAATACATGGTCCTAGAGATCATCCTGCCATAGGCTACACATTCCCCGAAATCATCTTGCCGCAGACTGCAGATTCCCGGAAATCATCCTGCACAGATTACACACTCCCGAAAATCATCCTGCCATAGGCTATACGTTCCCCGAAATCATCCTGCCAAAGACTACACATTCCCGGAAATCATCCTGCCGCAGACTACATGGTCTCTGGATTCATCCGTGCGTTTGCTGGTCGAACAGGACTGGGGTGACATCATGACTGAAAACGACGTAGACAAGCAAGTATTGTTATTAAACAGCACCATTGGCCAAGTATTAAATCAGTCACGCCACTATGTAACAATTTCATCAGTGCAACAATCTCCATGGATAGATGAGACCATTCTAAAATGGAGACGGGCCAAGACAGCAGCATTCCGGCAGCGAAACATGAACAAAGTTGCTTTCTTCAATAACCTCATCAATGAGCGAATAACAACAAAAAAGAAAAAATTTGTCAACTCGAAGCTGAACGGAGAGATCAAACCGAGGCAGTGGTGGAGAAACATCAACCTCCTGCTCAACAAACGCCAAACCGAGCAAAACCAAATTCCTAAAGCCATCCTCCTCGACGAAGAATGGCTCAGCCCAGAAGACTCAGCGGAAAGACTCAGTTCCTACTTCGCATCCACCGCGGACTGCCCACAACTGGGCAGCGATCTGGAGTGTCCTTTCAACTCTCACCTACATCCTCCATCTGAATCTGAAATGCTGAAACTACTAGAAGCCCTTGATAATAACAAATCGCCAGCCTAACCAACATTCCATCTTGGCTACTCAAGCGAGGGAGGTACGCAATCATACGTCCTTTCATGTCCATAGTCAATAACATCTTCTCAACTTGCAACTTCCCTAATACATGGAAAATAGCTAAAGTGCGTCCAATCCCGAAAAAGACTTGTCCTTCCAAAGCGACCGACTACCGCCCGATATCCCTTCTCGAACCACTGTCGAAGATCACTGAAAAACTAATCTGTAATCGTTACCGTCGTGAACTGACAAATCACCTTTCCAGCCACATGCTTACATCGCTGGAGGTGGCACTACATGCGCCCTGATATCGATCTTCGACAAATGGACCAAAAGCACTCGACGAAGGAGCTCCATATGTCAGCGCCATCATGGCAGACATGTCAAAGGCTTTCGATAAAATGCATCCTGACCGGCTACTGGCGAAGCAGAAAGAGTATGGAATCAGCCCCGCTCTCATCTCCTTAACTCGAAGCTTCCTGACTAATCGACGAGTAACAGTATTTTTCAAAGGCAGCTACTCGAACATCAAGGAAGTGCATGGAGGTGTGCCTCAGGGATCTGTGCTGGGTCCGTGGTTGTGGATCATCTACATCTCCGACCTTAAACCTTGCACTAACTATGACCTTTATGCTGATGATGTAACGATGTCCATCCTAGAAAGGAACGAAACTGCCATCAGGGAATCTGCCCAAAACTCCATCAACAACATCACTCAATGGTGCATCCAAAACCACATGTCCCTGAACAGTAATAAAAACGGTCGAGATGATCATCACCGCAAGATCAGATAGAAAAGTCCAGCCCCTATCAATCAACGGAAACGCTATAATCAAACAGGTGAATGAAATCAAGCTCCTCGGCGTAACAACTGACAGGCATCTCACATTCACCAAGCACGTTGAGAACTGTCGCAGAAAGGGAAACCAACGAATATTCTGGTTGAGGACATTAAAGAAACACGGAGGCAGTGACACCGGACTGATCCAATTATACCAGTCAAACATTCGCAGACTATTCGAAAACGCCTCACCGGCCTGGTACAGTCACACATCAAAGTCACTTCGATCAATCATCGAACGAGTGGAGAAATGCGCCCTCAAGGTCATCTTTGCAGACCTATCGTATAATGAAGCCCTCAAGAAATGTGGTATGCCCCCGATCCTGACCCACCTAGAAGGCCTTGGACAGAGGTATTTCCTGGGCATGCGAAAAAGCTGTCACCCTCTCCACCATCTCATCCCAGCCAAAAATGAAGACACTTCAGGAAGAAAAACTCGCACAGGTCATCATTTACGTGTACCACAACACCGCAGTGCTCTTCGAAGCAAGTGTTTTATTGTGACAGTCTCAAAGGAACTCAACTCGATGGCAGAAATGCAGACAGCATGACATGGAGAGTATGATCGCTTCTGAGTATGTTTTGACGATGTTTAGTATTAAAATGTCTGGCGATGACTGTCTTGAATTGTACGATGATGTCATTACGATTGTAAACCACATATACTTGTTTTGTTATATGGGTAATAAAGCTATCTCTCTCTCTCTCTCTCTCTCATCCTGCCGCAGACTACACGGATATGGAAATCATCCTGCCGCAGACTACATGTTCCCTGGAATCATCCTGCCGCATAATACATGGTCCTAGAAATCATCCTGCGCAGGCTACACATTCCCCGAAATCATCCTGCCGCAAACTGCAGATTCCCGGGAATCATCCTGCCACAGACTACACATTCCCGGAAATCATCCTGCCGCAGACTACACATTCCCGGGAATCATCCTGCCACAGACTACACAATCCCGGAAATCATCCTACCACAGACTACACGTTCCCTGGAATCATCCTGCCACAGACTACAGGTTCCCGGAAATCATCCTGCCGTAGGCTATACGTTCCCTGAAATCATCCTGCCACAGACTACACGGTTATGGAAATCATCATGCCGCAGCCTACACATTCCCGGGAATCATCCTGCCGCAGGCTATACGTTCCGTGGAATCATCCTGCCGCAGACTACACGTTCCCTGGAATCATCCTGCCGCAGACTACATGGTCTCTGGAATCATCCTGCCGCAGACTACACGTTCCCTGGAATCATCCTGCCGCAGACTACACGTTCCCTGTAATCATCCTGCCGCAGACTACACATTCCCTGAAATCATCCTGCCACAGACTGCAGATTCCCTGGAATCATCCTGCCGCAGGCTATACGTTCCCTGGAATCATCCTGCCGCAGACTACACGTTCCCTGAAATCATCCTGCCACAGACTGCAGATTCCCGGAAATCATCCTGCCGTAGGCTATACGTTCCCGGAAATCATCCTGCCACAGACTGCAGATTTCCTGGAATCATCCTGCCACAGACTACACGTTCCCCGAAATCATCCTGCCGCAGACTACATGGTC
>CAJQUW010015899.1:0-180355 GCA_907163375.1 Prostheceraeus crozeri | reverse complement strand
TCTGCAATGACCTATTGCATTATTTTGACTATCCTGAGGGCATTGATATCATCAATGCATTGATATTCAATAGGGCATTGATGAGGGCATGGTATCCATAAAGTGGGCGAATGTGTCGGTCCATCGTCCAATCTTTAATGCATTGACGGAGCTGGAGTAATTCAAGCGATCCCAACATGTCAACGAGTTGAAGTCAGTCCTAAGAATGATGACGCCGGAAAGCCAACGGATTTCTCCAAGGGGGAAACTCGAAGTGGCGAGGCCGAGCTGTATAAATGTGTGATATTTATATAGATGGAAATATCTGCGATTGTAATTTTCATTTTTCAAAAATATGCATATACTACTACTACTAGTAGTTACGTAGTAGTAAATCCGGATCCGTAATAAACGAAATCCGGATCTGGCGCACTCTGATCGTTCTGGTCTTTTGCATGGGTGGAGATGGGGCAGCTAGTGCATGTCCCGCAGCGATCGTCTGAGTCGACGCTTTACTTACGAAAATACTACTACTACTAACGTACTACATACTTACTACTACTAATAACTATCGCGCCTATTGGCGCAAAACTATCGTTCTTCTCAAAGTGGGATGGATAGGACCGGGGAATAGAGCGCGAGGCCCGCCAAGACTCCTCGGTCGCGGCTACTCACATCAAAATACTAATAACTTTTGACGCCATTGATAAAGTTTTCAAGACGAAATCGCGATCTGGCGCATAACTCTTGTTCTCCTTCTGAGTAGGGTTAGGTTAGGGGAAATAGAGCGCGAGGCCCGCCGCGACATTCATCGTCGCGGTTTCTCACAATACAATGATATTAACAATGTGAATTATAAGTACATGTACATTGCGTGTAATAGAAATATGAATTTTGATGAACATTTTGGCACAAACTTCTTGAACATCCTTCCTAGATTGTGCTTGATATTAGTGACAACTGACGTCAGAATGTACCTACAAACGCAGAAACGACAGCACTTCAGAAAATGCATTTTTCTTTGTCGCCATTCTTTAAATTACCATTGTCCAGACACCGACTGATGACGCTTGAAGCACGATTAATGAAGGTTTGTCTTTGCTCTATCGCCGCATCGATATTCGACTATTCTTTTCTGATCTTGATTATGGATCGATAAAGTGTCATCAATAAAGTTGCACGTGTAAGGCCGCTGTTCACACAGGAAAAAGCATCTTACCATCTGTCCATTTAATTGCATTGTAGAAACCTATCAACCTATCATCGTCCATCACGCTGTCACACAGGAAAAGTCACAAGGCGTCGTCCATCGGACATAAGGCATGAAATTGTGCGGCTGATGAAGCTCATTTCCATCAGCTATCAGGCATCAGCCGCGAAAATGTTCTAAAATTAGAACAACATGAAGTGACGTCTGAGGGACGATATAGGAAGATGTGATTTTGCGAAGAGAAACAATGTATCAGAAACAGCTCATTCTCCACCATATCAGACGAGGACAAGATGGAGGATAAGAGAAGAGCTTAGGTGGTAGTCATAGCAACGGTTTATAGCGCTGAACTGAATCTGAAATGGATTTCCTAGTGTGACTGCGGTCCGTGGAAGATGGAAGATAGAAGGCGGAAGAAACGTCTTATGAAGAAAGTAATGCGGTAATTGACTGTCCTTGACCATTATTGTTGTTGTCATGCATGTCAGCAGACTTGTCGTGACTACTTTTACATGATAGCGAAGTGTCTGTGTCACATGCGATGTGGAATTCGAGAGTAAAGGTTGCAAAGCAAGGATCTGTGTTTTGACTAAGAATGTGCAAAGAGGCGAGTGACATGGAAGATGGAAGACGCCTTTTCCTGTGTGACAGCGGCCTAAACACACCTTTCAGAATATAGATGAAGTTCATCTCGCAAAAAAGCAAGCAAAGCATCATTCTTGACATAACACATTTACTGCATTTATACTGGTTGATACATATCTTCCTTATATGTCGCTTCTCAGTCACCGAAAATCAAAAATTGTTTATTCCAATCCATTCTGTGTTCTTTCATGCGGTTGACCGATTATCTACAATCTGGAGTTCCAATACATCCTACTCGTAGAAGCATCATCAAACTTCATGGTAGATGATTTCTACTCTCCAGAGCATCATTCACATTCCCATCAGAGATAGAATAAATAAATCTCCTTCATCAAAAGTTTTGATGTATTTCCTAGTTATCGGTTAATGTCTGTTTTCACTCAAATATCACATTTTCAGTAGAATCTTCCGCCATGCAAAAGACTGAGCATTCGAATTGATGGAAAAATTGTTATAAATCGTAACCACATACATTCGTGCTTCTCATTGATAAAGGGTAGAGACCGGAAACGTCCAAGACATAAATTTCTTGTACATATCATGCTGGCCATTTGATTAGCATAATATTCAATTTTAGCTGGAGAATAGTATATTGATGCATTACACCTATTCAAACTTCTGAAATATGTGTCCATGATAATAACCATAGAGTAGGGAAAAGTATCTGTAAACAGTGAAAATTTTTATATCAAAAGATTCAGCTTTTTGCGGAGATTAAGATACTGTGGTCTAAAAAATTATTTGAGCAGTTTTAAAATAGTCATAATTTTGCAAATTTATATACTACCGAGATGACTCTCCTACACAAGTTGGATATCAAAAGAATTAATATTTGCCAATAAACGTCCTAACTAAGCGGAAATCAAGCTGATTATCAAAGGAATTTCATGCTCCGTATTATAATGAAAGTCTTCATGAAAAAGTCGCGATATTATTCGTGCTTTCGTGGCTGAAATGTCAAGTTTTTAATTCAATTTTCAGCGGCATGTTTTTACGATTCACTATATTCATTAATTTCATTTCTTGAAGAATCTGAATAGTGATGTGGAACTATTTACATCTTTCAAAGTTAATTGAAATCATTGTCTTTGAATCTGTAATTTTCCTATGCCAGTGGCAGGTTGTCTGTGTTATGATCACACTATACCACTGAGGTTGAGCATAAAAGTAATAGTAACCTGTCAAATTGCTAATTTAGCAAACATTAAATCTCCAAGGCTGTCATGTGAATCTGTGAAATACCATCATTCCTTCTGCATTACAATCATGATCATAATCAATTCCGTTGTAATTTCTTCAAAACTGCAAAACAAATTTGTATATCTCACATTTTGTGATAATACCACCTGTATCTCCTTTGAGTTCATTTAATAAAAACGGAAGTGTTATACACATTGGGGGAATTTAGTAAATCCGGAGTTACCACTCTACATAATATACCTACTCTATGATTGGTTTCTTCTCGAATTATCCACGATTTTTGATGAGTCATTCCGACATCCTGTAATAGCGCGATTTCAAATTACCAAAAATCGAAAAATTTTTTGCCACTGAAAGGTCAGATTTACCCTGATCACAAAATGATATTCACAGAATTTACTTTAGGTGCTGCAACACGTTTTGTTTAAATGAAGATGTGAATTTAGTGAAGTAAACAGATGATTTGCGCGAAATTGATTGGACAATTCATATTTCCTCTTCAATTCGACTTACTTCAACTGTATTTCGACAAGTGTAGACGTTGTCCGCATCGCCTGCGTGTGCGATGTCACTCTTGCTGTTTGTTTTATTTTCTAGCGAGGCCACTACTTCATCTCGCAAGATTAACGCTAATTGTGAGCTCCTATGTATCGATTCAATGTCTATCAACAGTCCTATTTTTTCAGGATCATATTTTGACTAACGTACGTATCCATAGAAATCCAATTTTTAGCTTTGAGTAAAGTGGAATTCGAATAGACAATAGCTGTGTTGGTGGCAATTTCAACTGCTCGTCTGACGACATCGATCCAAGTAAATAAATAAGAAATAAAATACCTAAATCAGTGTTGTGCCTAAAATAAATTCTGTGAATTCATTTTGTGATCAGGACAGTCGATTTTGTTTATCTGCAATAATAACATCGGTTGTCATGACGCTCTTCAATATCTTTAACATGCAAATCGGTCTAGCTTATCGGATGCGAGGAATATCACATTTCTGTCTACTCTGATTAGTAAGCCGGCGTGACTCGGCACGGGTAATGATTCTCGCATCCCGTGAGTAAACCAAAGTAAGTATATAAGAGAAGTATGCAATCAAAGCATGATTTGTGGGGACATCTATGATATTACTTTTTCGCCAGCTCTTATAAGCAGCTTTATTTGATATCTCAATTGATTATAGAAGAGTATTGAAATATTGAATGAAGTTGACTGAATAGCTATGTCAAAACTATGGAACTAAGTCAATTAAATTCATAGCTATACACAGTTGTAGATCTAATAGAATCTGGAACTGACACAAGAAATCAGTCGAATTTCGCATTACTGGAAAGAAGGCAGGTTCATGTTGATACATAAATGTTTTTCGATACTTTAATCATGATGAAGTGTTGAACAATACGATTTATTGTTTTTGATGACAAGAAACATTAAATTACTTTTTTCTGAGATAATGAATTCATACGATCGCACCTTCATTTATAGCGATTGTCGATGAAATAAAACTGAAAGAAAAATAGCATGTTAAGGGAATAGTAAGGTTTGAGAAGTTCAAAAGCATGGCACTGGGTCCCCCTGAAAAATCATTCAGTATTATCTCCACTCATTGGTGGGGGTATCACCGGGTTCCAACCGGCTCATTGTTGCCCAGTTTTGCTTCACATTAATCAAAACTGAGGTGATGAACAGAACTGGACGACACAAATTCAATAAAACTTGATGATGAAAATCACGAAATAAAAACACGAATCTAATTTCACTTCAATAAGAAAGATTTAAAATCGGAAAACATAACAAGGATATGACATATTTTAGTTTAAGAAAGACTGGTAATGTGGGCATACATGTCAGTATAAATAAATAATTGAACAAATGTGAATTGAACAAAAAGCGCAATGCATTAAAGGTAAACGCATATAGGAAGCTATATTCTGAATGATGAACTTATATCTAAAACATGTAACTAATACATAGGGAATTATGAAATTATAAGAAAATGTGCCATATCAATTATTTTCTAGAAATGTCATTTACATGAAAGGACATAAATATAATTTTTTTGCATATGTTTTTGTAGAAATGTGACAGATGAACAAGTGATAAACAGGTGGAAGGAATTAACAAATTAGAATAAAATTATATATCATGGTAGAGACAATAAAATTACTTATGATCGTCTCATTTTATTATTTTCATAAGACTTAGACAAAATTTTTCTCTTTCTTTGATCTCTTCTTTTTTTGGCTTCATTTATCTCATATAATTGACATAAAATCGAATCGACTTTCTTATCCATATACTGCGCAGACTTTCATCAAAAATTCTTAAATGTGTTTCACAAGCATTTACAGTGTGATTATGAACTTCATTAGCTGTTGCTGTTAATTATTTTCCTGAACAATATTTCTTTTGGTTACATGAAATCTCAATTGTCTATGTAAGAAAATTCTCTAGCTTTAAAAAAAAACGATAATAATGTCTCATTTGGGATATAGAAGATGGGTAATTTACGTCAAACTTACGGAATTGGTAAAAGAGTCTAATGGAGAATTTGGAGCTATAATGATTTTTCGCACTCTATTACAATTATTGACCTTTTTCAAGTAGGCTGAAATGGCTGAACCGCACAATAAATGAGTCCATCCTGCTGTGATGTTGTCCTATTCACGATGGGAATGCTTAACATGTCACGCGTAGCATATATTTTCTCTTTCCTCTCTAAGGAAGGTCTGGTAGGTACAGACTCATGTTTTGACAAAAGAGAAGACGCCTCATCACCTTCATTATGGATACATCCTGAAAGTATATATCAATAATTTACCATATTACAAATATTCAATGCATACAAGTAGAACTGGTTAATAATGACGAATTATTACATGAGATTGCTAATTAATCAAAATTAATCGCTAGGCTTTCAGCTTACTTAATGTGTCCATCAATGAGAAAAAGTTATTTTCCTCAGGCTCGACAACATTTCCTTTGCCAACAGAGCGAATCATAAGACAAGCTGATGCCAATCTCAATGTTGCACGAAATGTCCAGCGTTTGGACAGTAGTTATGACCATTGTGTCCTCGGATAATACTGAAGAGATTCTGGAAATTCAATGATACATTTTACGAAAGAGACAGGGATTTGATCATGCATCATATATATAATTCAGTCATGCAATCGCATCTATATTATATGCACATATAGGTTCACGCTATCCAATTATAGTCGAAGCTCGTTAATTCGGGACACTGATCATTAAGACTTTCGATAATTAAGACAGCTGAAGCCTGGCATTTGTCGTCTTAATTACCGAGCTTAGACTGTATATTTCAATTGTACAATCTAAACACAAAACGTAAGCATGCACATTAATTACATATACTGTATGCATGAATTACCTCTAAGGCATCTTGATTAAATCGACCAGTAAGTACAAATACAAAACGATAATTCGTGAAAGCTGTTTGCAAAATTCCTTTAAGACCAGCAATACACTGTAACCAACCTAGTTGGACCGGTAAATTTTTCCTTGCATCAACAATTACCCATGAATGCACCCACTCCGAGAAGCTATCCAGTTTCTGTGGAAGAAAGGGACATTAATTTTAGTAGAAATTGGTCAATTTTCAATATTATCTACATTATGAAAAGCATTAATATGAAAATCTGAAGTAATAGAATCGCAAGTTAGTGACTTACAGCCAATACAGATGGAAAATTGTCTGCATATACAGTGGCGTTTCCGGGGATCAGAAGAACCACCAAAACAGTTGAATAAATCGAATAAATCATTTATTGTCTCAACAAATTCTGCAGTTCCATTAGCCTCGTCAGGTAAATTTCCAAGTGGGACATGCCGACGTAATGCTGTAACGTTTATAGTGATTTTCAATTTTAAGGTAGGCTTACATATTAATTCTGCATAATCACAGAGAGGTTCGTGAGCATGGTACATGATTCGTGAAAATAAGATTCATTAAAAGATGCAGAAATGAGATTCTTATCTTACCTACAGCGCAGCTTCTACTCATGACGTGAGCTGCTAGGGAAACTGACATTTTGGAGGAAGACGAAAGGAATACATGCGCAGCACGTATTTTCCACGCCAATTTAAACTTTGACATTGACTCTAGCCGATGAAGTTGCACGATATGCTTCCACTTGAAAGTTCCGGTAGAAGTATAACATAAAACGTGTATGAAAATTTTACACAGGAATTTTTGAATAATGAATAATATATATATATACAGGTACATATGACACCAGATTTTCTGTGAGTTGAAATGTAGAACACGAATAACAATGAACATGAAATCATTACATGTAAAAGTAAACAAAGTCAATAATTCAATAACTTCAAGTAGAAGTCAAACAATAATATCGTATTTACCATTATGTCATGCCTGATACCATTATTTCTGGTATTTTTCAATAGATGAGGAGGGTCAGGAATTACGTAGACTACATCACCAGTACTTGGATGAGCAATATACGGTCTATCCGTATAAACCCCTAACTCTCTCCAAAGTCTTGTCTGGCTTGTCTCCTGATCGCATATAATTGACATTACCGTCAAACCTGCATCATGGCAATACCTTAAAGCAGAGGTTACAAGCTCATTCAATTTTGCCCATGAAACGGTGCCTCTATATAAAAAATAGCCTATTGCCTGTTTCCATTTCCTGGTGCATCCTCTAACCATGAATACCAAAGCCTGTTAGCAAATAATCGGCATTTTTTTACTATTGCCAAAGTCAACAAATCCCTCGATTTCATCTTTTGGTGCGTTGAACTTTAAACTGTCACTGATTGACATTGCATCGAAGATGAGTGACACAATTCTAAAATCAATAAAAATTCAATGTCAGGCGTCATCATGATAATTGCTAACATAGTATCGACATATTCATATTCATACATATCACTATAAGATGCTCATGCCATAGGCTGTAGATGCTTTGTATTGATTGTTTCATTAGAATTGAAACAATTAATATAATAGATCTCGCCTTTTAGCAATAATCTGAAATATTTACCTTTCTTGATCAGCATTTGTCTGAGAGTCCATTTCCTGTCGAAGTAGTCCTGAGTTGTGGAACAAAATCCAGGCTGGAAGCGTAATGTCTTTGAATAATAAAAATATATTTATTCATATATTTCAAAAAGCAACATAAACGATTGCTCACATACCCTTTCAAATATTTGCAAGAGATATCTCCTTAACATTGTCGTAGATGGCATGAAGAAAATTCTACGTAAAGTAACATAGCATGATCTCGAATAATGAAAAATCCAGAGACATATGTTATAAAATGCCATCGGAAAACGTCGAAGTTTCGGCTCTTTATCCAAATTAGACAGCTGACTCTCTAAAAAAATCTTTAGATTTCCTCTCAAATTATCCGGTAAGCCACTTGACACAGCTAAAATGTATGGCATTGTAGATTGAAATAGGCCTACTTATATGCTTTATTTAAAAATTGCTTACCTTCATCCTTCTTGTCATGAAGCTTCAATTTACTCTTTGAGTTTCTAGATAAACGCATTTTCAATTTACTTATGACCTTCTGTTGGCGTCTTATCAGTTTCCTCAGATCAGCTGGGCAGGGCTTCGATTTCGTTTGATTTCCTTTATTTTGATATAACAAAGTCGTTTGAGTGGAACAGTCAGTACTTAGAATCATTGGAATGGTTTCCTCTGAGTCACTTCGTTGAATAACTTGTGCCGCAAAAGGAGTGGCTGATAACATTAATCGACTATCTACCAACCTTCTGTCAGGGCAGTTGTACATATTCTCATCAAAGTGGTCAGAACATACAAGCAATTTGGAGTATTTATGCAAATTATCCAGGTACATCAAATCATGTCTGTTGATGTTCATTGCCCATTGCATTGCCCTGAAATAAGAATTATAGTATCTTGACTACCTACATTTTCACAATATGCATCAATTACTTGGATGGATGAAGTTTGACCTAATTGACTCGGTTTTAAATATATATATATATATATATATATATATATATATATGACTCGGTTCAGTGGCGGCTCGTGCAGTTCAGCTGAAGTAGGGCGCAGCCTTAACTTCATTATTTAAGCTCATAAGCTAATGTGGTCTCAGTTACAGCTTGTTACAGGTTGTGCACCGCCATGTAATAACTCACGCCAAATACACGATTACATACATATGTCAAGTGCATTGTCATGTCGCAAATTTTATTTGTCGCCAGCTTCTTTTGCATAATCGGGTCCTATCTCAAATAGCATTCCGTTGATATTAGCATCGGATCTAATTTTAGATACTATGTCTCACATCTCTCATTCAGTCTACCATCTTGTCATGCCAAATGGAAGAAAAGCATCAATAGTTGAGGACAATTCTGTTCTGACTTCTATCTACAGTTTAAACGAAGATTGGAGACTGGTGTACTTGTCCCAAGTAATTTCGGACGAATTAGCTTGCTTACAATGGATTGTCAATATAAATTTTCATTTTGTTGCCTATTAAATAGGTATGTTTAGATATACTACAAATATCTAAGTTCATTATCCACATCGACAGTGTATGGAATTTTTTACTCGATCATACGTCTTGGCCATTTAAGGTTATGATTATAGTGTGAATTTATGTTAAAAAACATGTGTATATAAATTATGATCAAGAAGCAGTACGGTGATTTGCTCTTACATATTCTATAATGAAATGATTCTTACCTCTAAAATGTCGCGGTCATTATTCTATTTAGTTAAATTACATTTCCACATGCAGCAACCGAATCAGCACAGAATGGACGTTACGATGCACAACGAAAAATATCACTGCTTATGGTCAACCATCTCAAACAGACAGATAGACAGACATTCAACACAGCTGTCAGTCGTAAAACTCTTTGCCGAAACTTTGCGATGCATCAGTCAAATAAACACACTGACGTTGCACAGGATATTCAGTCGATGAAGAATACAGTCATGCTTACACGCTGTGAGAAAACTGGAGTGTGATGATGAGGCAGAAATCTTCCCTTTCACACGCTCAACAATCACAATAGCCTAGTGTTTGTTCAACCAAACATGACTGGTAATGACTCTACATTCACAATAAGACAGTTGTGACGTGACAATAATTAATGCATATTGAGATTACGTTGAAATCTCATGTTCTAGTCGTCCTATGACGATGGGAATTCCACCTGCTAGTCAGCTGTTCGTATCCGAGTATTATTTTGGTTTGCAGTGATAAGTGATATGCACGTGAATTTAGAATTATGTGGACAATCATTTTTTGCACTCATGGGCAAACAGGATTGGTTAAAATACGATAATATGTTCAGAATTAGTGAAATTTATAGTTTTCCCTTCTTTCCAGGAAATATTTGTATTATTATGCGCCTTCAATATATAGTTAAACAATGTCATAATGCCAAAAAAGGATTCGCTTGCCTCTAATTCATCTTGAGATTGCTATTATTCGTCCCTGATGCCGTCGGCAGTGAAAATGATGTATAAATTGAATGATGTAGTAAATTACCTTTCAGAATTAGTTGGAAAATTGTGGAATCGCTTCCCATTTTGTCCAAAGTAACTTGAACAATTCGGTACACAACAATTTTTCACATTCATGTTGGCGAAAAAAGATGGCGGACGTGTCGCCAAAAAAAATACATTAGAGCAATGAGTTGATTGCACACTTAACATATTTAAACACTTTGGAGTAAACGGATAGCTGTTTTAGAAACTTTTGAAATTGTATTGCACACATTTTCTGGCCATTGCGGAGCTACAGTTATAATGTTAGTGTTTGTCATTGGAGCCCTTTCTTCCTCAATGGGATAAAGTAAAGCAAACATTTTGCACAAATTTTCGGTTCTTGGTTTGTCAAGGATGTTCTGATGTCATCCTGGGATGTGATAACATCTTTGACAAAGCAAAAAGCGAACATTTCGGTAAAGTATTTGTTTATTTTATCTTTTTGTGGAAGAAGGATCCTAGGCGAAACATGAGCATTTTTCTGGGATTATGTGAACGAGCGGTCCCTCGAGTCCCTATGTGCAGAGCTTCATAGGATTCTTAAGATTTTCAACGAAAATGCTCGAGGCGTGAGGACGCAATCTTGAGGAAACAATAGCTACAATATGGGCTGATTTGGGAAATCATGTATCATCCATACAGCTGTGGTCTAATAAAGGGAATTGCAAGATTCACGGACATTCTTCTCCTGTCATCACTCGGCGCCGCCTTAATCATCGCTTTTTAGAATTAATTCTGCTTCAAATAAATCAGCAAATGCATATCAGTCTCAGAGTCAGTGGTTATTGGCCAGATTTTTGTACATTTCCTTTGGTGGTGTTGTAAGTATAAATATATTTTTATGGATCATTATTCAAACACCCTTAATTCCATTTTTCAGCAGCCTTTTATTACACACAAGTAATGAAGCACATGTTTAACTGTATTATCCATCTCGGCCGACAATTGGTCAAATTTAGACCTAACTTTGAGACGTTTTCTGATGGTGCACTGGCTTCAGATTGTCAATTCCTTCCTTATTCTGGTGATTCAGATTCAGCTTACTAATTGAAGCTCATGAACACGTGAATCTCTAATAATGTAAGCTTTATTATAATGTATCGATTGGTTAAATTGGGACTTCATGCAGAAGTATCTGACACTTTTGTTGGCACTTCATTTACACTGTATATTGCACCTAAATGCTATTCATGCTATAATTTAATAATAATGGTATTAGTTGTTTTTTTTAGACTATCCTCAATTTTTGCAATATATTTTATATACTATATTGTATTTTGCTGTTTTTGCTATTCGACATTTTCAGTGTATTTGTGATCCGTATCCAGCATTTTGACTATCTGAATAATTCGCAGCATTCTAAACAGATTATATCGATTCCAAGTGCGTGTGAAATCCAAGTCAAAACCAATCATTTTCGACAACTGATTTTAATCAGAAGGAAATTAGGCGTATCAACACCATCACATGAAACAATCCATGAATAGAATATCAGTCACTGCCCTGTTCGAGCTCCGCTTCTAAAGTACATTTATGGATTTGAATAATCATGGTTGTCAGATAAGATATTCAATCTTGCTTCTGAACTAGTCTCCTCGACGACGCGATTCACAGTTGCAATTGTCATGTCATCCATTGTAGGAGGGCCACTGCGAGGTTTATCATGAACGCTGCCAGTTTCTTCAAACTTTTTGATGATATTTGCAATCGATGTTGCTGTAAAAGGATCTTTGTGAATGCGTCTTTGAGTCTTGAACATTCGAAGGGCAGCTGTAGCACTTCTATTGCATCCATGGAAGCACTGAACTATCTCTATCTGAGTCTGAAGATCCATTGTTAATATGATAGGCAGCGATCGTACCACTTCACATTGAGATTTCGAACATAGCATGACACACGCGTCTTTGTCATTGGTTAGCGAAAACATAAAGTCATAGATATGGGACATGGCAATTCTATGCCATGAAGGCTGATTAATTTGACGTTCTCAATTGAAGATGATACGATATTAATCATCAATGACTAAGCATGTCGTCATGGCTGGTGATGAAAGTTTCATAGTATTGAATAGGGGAAAATTTTGAGCTATGGCCCTAGGTAAGCTTAATTGACAATTAACAACACAGCTAATTGACTTAAACATTTTCTGAAAATGAAATGAATTCACCAAAGCTTAAGAACTATAATTGCACATATAATATTCATTACAAAAATGACTGTATGCAGAATGTAAAATTTAAGCAGTTAAATAATCGAATATTCATTTCTTATTGCTAGATTCGTAAATTCCCCTTCATGTTGCGTAATATAATAGGGTTTCTAACGTAAACGTTTATTGTTTACTCATGTAGATATTCAATTTAAAGGTCAAGCGACTTTACGGACACCCTGTATATATATATAATATATATATATATTTGAGAAGCTTGTGTCCAGATTATATTAAAATTAAATAAAACAATCAATTCACAACATGTTTCTGCATTTATTCTAATGCTTTCATAAGGTGCTAACAGAATTGACATAAAATCAAGCTTTTATATGACAAGATGATAATGAATAAAATATACAAGCGATGGCATGGAATGATATGACAACAGGACAATTAACAATAAAATCAGATGAAATGACAAATTTACAAAGACTGCTATGTACATGATGACGTGACCAAACGAGCTATTTACAAATTCAATGCCAGTGGATTAGAACCTCCTCGATCATTCATGAGTGCATCAGTACTGGTACTCTTAGTAAGAATTGATTCAAAAAGACGAGGGTTATTATTAACCGTAGTGATAATCGTAAAGCCGTCTTTCTTTGGTGGATGGACGTGCATACTGACTTCTGTCGGAGTAGGATACGCTTTGAGATGTTCATTAATGCGAGTAATGAAATGACGAATGGAACTGCCAATGTAACATTTATCACAATGTTCACAACTATATTTGTATACAATATTTGATTTCAATTCGTCATTTATTTTATCTATGTTGGGAAAAAATTGAGAAGTTCTCAGGGTTGTAAAAAATAACCCTTAAACGTACAGTCTCTGGTAGAAATTTATTTATGTCTCTGATGCGGCGATTTAGATTGCTTTCTTTGTCAGCAATGAAAGGGAAACTCCAATTCACAATTGTAGTATCGCTTTCATTTTCATTTTTGCCACTTGAACTTTGATCTCTGGAATTTTCTTCGACTTTTGCCTGGACGCCATCAATGATTCCGTCGGAGAACCCGTTCTCCCGAAAAATATAACGGATGATCTCCACGGACTCATGATAGCACTCAGGAGAAGAAGATACTGCTCATCTTTTGAAGATGGCATGTACGAATATTCTATTCAGCTTCGACGGTGATCTCTATGTGCAAAATGACGGGCTGTTCATGGGCTCATGCCTCGATCCAACAATGTCAGCTTTTGCGATGAATTTAATTGAGTCCCGCTTAAGCCAGCAATAAGCCAGTTCCCGTAATGATTTAAGTCAGATTTTGTTCTCACCTCTTGAATATATATATATATATATATATATATATATATATATATAGTTTATAATAATTTTCGCCATTGACCAAAACCAAATGAATAGGTTTTTAAAAAAAGAATGACACGGTCAATAAATATGGTCTTATCTCTGGACCTTATATGAATAGGACCTTATTTATTGACCGTGTCATTCTTTTTTAATATATACATGTATATATATATATATATATATATATATATACAAGGTGTTTCAAAAGTAGGCTAACAGTAGAAATTGGCCTTGAAAAGCTATGTCTTAATGCTATAGATTAATAAGCTATGTCATAATAATCTTTTTCACGATGCCACAGATAGCTAATATGCCTTGTATTCGTAAGGGGCAAAAATTCAATACTCTTTGACATCGCGTAAATCATATTAAAATATCTCATGATCTCCAGTGTTTTCATGCCTACATATTTCACTACAACCCAATTTGAATCTATACCGATCATGAGAAGTCGAATAACTATCCAACATCTATCAAAAAAAAATTATTAGGAAACCATGTAAACAAGATAGTAGTTGTTTCAGTGTTACTGCGGAGAAGGAACAACAGCTGACATTCGAATGTCCTCCGCGCCCCTCAGCCTGGTGCACGAAGACGCTGTCGTCAACACAAGACAGGAAGGCGAAGAAGGAAGAACAGCTGACATCCAAAATGTCCTTCACCTTTGTTAATTCCAGCCTCCTCTTAGACCATCGTCAGAAGCTTCTGACGATGGCCTAGAGGAGGCTGAAATTAATAAAGGCATTAACATTAAAACAACTACCATTTTGTTTGCTTGGTTTCCTAACAAAAAAATGAACAAATGAATAACCAAGGCCTATTCAACATATCAAAAAATTAATCAACTTAAAGTTGCAAAAATTCACGAACGCAAATGCTCAAAATGTCCACCATGGACATCGGCACATTCTTGTAGTCTTTCGGCCACACTGTGGCACACAGTTCTGCATAAGTTCCTGTCATCACTGATCTCTTGACAGGCATCTGTGATGTAGGAGCGGAGTTGAGAAAGTGTGTGAGGTTTTCGTCCGTACACTTTCTCCTTTACAACGCCCCAAAAGAAAAAGTCCATCGGAGTTAGATCGGGAGAGCGAGGAGGCCAAAGGATGCTACCACATCTCCCGATCCACTTTCCTGGAAAAGTGTCATTCAGATAGCTTCCGACACTCACTGCAAAATGCGCTGGTGCACCATCCTGCTGAAAGTACAGCTCATTGAAGTTGTTCAATGACTGCATCTCAGGAATCGCAAAGGATTGGAGCATTTGAAGGTACACCTCAACCGTCACAGTTCTTTCAAAAAATACTGGCCCAATCACACCGTTGCTTGACATACCGGCCCAGACGGTTAAGCCAGGCTGGTTCAGCTCATTTGTTGATACCATGTGCGGATTTTCAGGGAACCAGTAGACACAGTTATGTCTATTTACGTGACCTGATAGTTTGAAACTGGCTTCGTCAGACCAAACTATCTTGTCAAGCAAATCTGGGTTCTCCCGAATTTCCGACAACATGAGCATAGCAAACTGCAAGCGTCGTTCAGCATCATCCGGTAGAAGGTGCTGCAACAGTCTGGGTCGGTATGGTTTCAACTCAACTTTCCTCATCAGTCTCCAAGTAGAGCTTAGAGAAATGTCCAACTCCAATGAGGCTCTTCTTGTTGACTTCTTCGGACTTTGAACAAATGTTTGGGCCATTAGCTCCTCGTTTGATGTTATTGAAACTGATCGAGGGCGTCCTGACTTCGGTGCATTCTCTACCGAACCAGTCTTTTCAAATTTATCTCGAATGCGATAAATAGCAAATCTTGATGGAGGATTGCTGTGAAAGGCATCTATCCATTCCATTCGCACCTTTTCAGCATTCTTGTTTTTCCAAAAGGATTTCAAAATCCATTTTCTCTGATCATCTTTTAGATGACCTGACATGACAGAAGCAGCAAATTTAAAAAAGCTTCAAGCTTGTTTAATTCACTTCAAGTCAAACTAACAGTGTTTGATTCAAATCAAATTAATTGAACATATCCATGTACGTAATGTCAGATTGGTGCTATATCTTGTCCATGATAGATTTCAAAATTCCTTTGCCAATGGAATGCTACTGCATAGACTTCTAAATGATAGTAGCAATTACTTCGAAGTCTATGGCTCATGTTGGACTGATCATGGATATCCATCGACTGATTCAGGTGTAAATCGCCAATAGAACGGTCAACATAGATTTCCTAGGGCAAAATCAACTGTTAGCCTACTTTTGAAACACCTTGTATATATATGTATATGTGTAAAAATTTTTTTTATTATCACAGTATTTGGTGAAGTATATACAGAAATGCTTCTGCCCGCAAAAAATCAAAACAGCAATTTAGCACTAGCGCTTTCAATTTATCTTCAGGTGCTTAATTAACAAGTGATACAACGTACAGGGAAAAAGGCATTTATTTAAAATTCAGTGGAAAAAGATATCAATGTAAAGAAAGTCATGATGAATTCAGAAGTGGCTTATAGATATCGATGAAACATTTTTCTTTTACCTTGCGTTCAATATCATTGTTCGACCGTATCTTATAGAAAGGAAAAATGTCAAAATTACCGGCTCCACAATAATGCATGTGCTTGCTTACGTTGACGATATTCTTCAGTGTTTATCTGTTGTTTGTGCACACGCACTCTGCTTCGTAATGTTGTACTTGTTTCTCCTATATAAAATGCTTTGCAATTTGAGCAGGTCATCACATGAGTTGCAATTCATGTTGTGTTTGATGTTGAAAGTTTTGCCGTTAAAGTTATAGGATGATCCCTCCGTAATATACTCGCAAGTTCCACATCTTTTATCGTTGCATTTGGTAACAGCATGAGTTTCATTTGATAGAAATTTTGAATAATATTTTGAATTTTGAAATAATCGTACCATGCAGTAAGCACCATGTCTAAATCATAATCCCTGAATATTGCGATGAATCTTGATTTTTGCATTCAGATAATAATAATAATAATAATACTCGTTTATTGTAAGAATGAAAATCAGACAGTACAGAAGATAGTTTACAGCAACATGATCAAATTACGAGATGATACATCGATAAATTTCAAAGTTATTGATGCGTGTACACACTCAATATTCGAAGTAAGTATTCCCAGAAGTTGAAGAACACGCAAATTGGATGCTAAGTCCAAGTATTGTTGTACAATGAGGTGCAGTGTGGTATATATGAATTATATCGTCTTTGTGTTTTGCACAAGGGCATCTCATAATGTCCAGAAAATCGCAGTGTTGGAGGAAGTAATGCATGTAGAGCATGGTTGGCGTCGGACATAGCCGAAAATAATTTCATGGATTGAGATTTTCTTCTTGAGGAAAGGGTCGGAAATTCTCCACAATCACAATGAAGACCACATATTATGCGATGATATCGTCTTTGGATCTTCTCTAGCTTCCAGGAATTTTTGTCAAGCAAACCAATGAATAAAGGATTGCAATATTCGAGGATAGGTAGGACAAAAGTTTTGTAAATACGAATGAGATCTTCCTTTGCCAAAAATTTCTTCAAAGTTCGGATCAAAAATAGATGTTTTGCGGCTTTCTTGCATTGGTTGTCAATATGCAAATCCCAAGATAAGTGGTGATCATAATTAATGCCAAGAACTTTCAGATGTTGTACAGCTTTAAAAGATGACATTGACGATGATAAGGTAGGAATGTTTTTCTTGACCAACATGATTTGAGTCTTTTTCTTGTTCAATGTTAGACCATTTTGTTCGCACCAACTTTTTACATGCCCAATTTCACACTCAATACAGTGTTCAACATTGGACATACACGTATGTTCATTAGGAATCAAAGTGATAATATCATCCGCGTACTTGAACATGAAATTATTTAAATTGGACGATTGCAAAGAGCCCATATGAGCTGCAAATAAGAAAGGCGAAATGATTGAGCCTTGTGGCACTCCAGAAATGGCACATGATTCGTCACTCTTTATATTGGAGTCCAGCACGACTCACGATAAATCATTTTTAAGCGTTGCTGTCTGTCCGACAGATTCTTAGCGTCTGCTGCATTGGTGCGGTACTTTCTGTTGCTTATATTAGATGATGATTCACCAGTATCTACGATCTACGTGTATGAAACACCTTTCAATAGTTCGGCTTTTGCCTATGAAGTTTCAGCGTAACATGTCACTAACACACCATAACAGACAATGCAAATATGACTATCCAATGTTGGCTGCACTTATCGTGGCCAATCTTCACTTGAATGCATTTTATAAATGTAGTCAACATTTGACTGACTACAATGAAGCGCATCATTGGAAGGCGTTTAGAACGAAAATGTAAGTCAATAAAAACGGTATTGCTCTGACTACATGATGAAAGTTTATATGAGCATCAATCAAAGCTGCACAGCAAAGAAAATACACAACAATGCTGAAGAACCATCAGAAATCTCAAAATCACCAATCAAAAATCATTGCGAAGGGTCGCTATTTCATAATGTGTAGGCCAATGTACTAGTATATAAGATTATTCAAATATATATACTATATATGTACAGTGTATGTATATAGTATAAAAAAGTGAAACAAAAATGGCAAATGATAAAGATAAATCCAAAAACGTGGAAAGTCAAGGACTTTCTTAAGTCGTTTCCTTGACTTTCCACGGTTTTGGATTTATCCTTCAAATATTACAAAATGTCAACAATTCAGCAAACGGCTATTTCAACCACAAAAATATGTAATGTTATTCAAGAATAGTAAGCTTATTAAGGCTTTTGTGTATTTCGAAACCTCTAAGTTAAGATATTAGTTTTTAATCGATCAATTGTCATGTGCTCACTGACAATTCACAAAACCTCTACCAGAAGTCATAGAAAATGAGTCGTATTTATGGCACATAGCTTATGCAACGTGTATTTAATAAGTTGCATTATCAGAGGCGATAAAATCCAATTAATGTGAAAGGCATTTAAGTACCATGGGATTTTACATTAGAAATTATCACGGAAATATATAGTTTTTTGTTTTCGCAATCAGAGGAAACTCCAAATGAAAACATTTCCATCGAATCTATGCAGATGAATAAAGTTATTCCATAGCTTAGTTGGATCATGCGCTTCATCATTTATTGTAGCTAAGGTAATTGCTTAACAATCAAATGACTCAGAAACATAAATGATAGGAAAAAATGCATTTTTCAGATAATGTGTTGGACAGACGTAGGTGGACCTACTTCGATCGACCATTGAAGGCAAGGGACGCCTAAGTACTGTCTGGTTTGCTTGATTAAACTCAATGGAATAATAAAATGGCTAAATAAAATTAGTTGAATTGGGAAATCTTACGAATGCATCTGATACTTTTGTCTAATTCGGTATTTTCAACATCTATTGCTATCTGTAGCCGCACTGCAAATTGAAAAGGTCTATCAGGGTCTAGCTGTCAGTCTAAATCAAAAATTGACTTATTTATTTTAGATATCTATGTATCAGACATAGCGATCATAGTTGCTATCTGTTGTATGATGATTTGAAATATCAGTCAACATCATTAGAGCCACAATTGCATCGTGTAAGACCTTTTCAATTTACAGTGCGTTATTAGCTATCCGAACAATCCGTAACATGTTTAGCAGATTACATTAATTCCAAATCCATGTGAAATCCAAGTCAAAACCAGACATTTTTCAACAGTAATTAATATATTGCAATTTTAAGTCAGACAGAAATTTGACGCATTAACAACATCATAAAGGACAATCCAAGAATGAAACATCAGTCAACAGTTACATGCTCAAGCTCTGCATGCAAGGCGAATTTATGGATTTGAATCATCATCGTTGTCAGATAAGATATTCAATCATGCTTCTGAAGCAGGTCTTAATCGTTTTAGCATTGTTTGTATCAATGACTTTCCACTTAAGTCATTATTATCATCAATTGATGCTGGTAGATTTCTACCACTCACATCAGGTACAACTAAGATCGTCAAAATCGCAACTGCAGTTGAAAGTACAAACAATATCGCATCGAAGATGCTTTGATGTAAAGTGAAATAGACAAAAAATACTAGATAGCTTGATAACGGAAAACATATGCCCAGAGCACTTATTCCACTCACCCGAAATAGAGTTGGCTGAATCTCTATTAGATATAATGTAATAATAACAGAAGCCATCAGAAAGCCAAGGTAGCCGATCGAATTTAAAAAGAAGATAAACCAGTTTCCCGGGTAAAAATACCATTGAGACATGCATGCTCTAATGAGAGAAACAATTCCTCCAAGAAGCATGTTGCAAACAATAGTGTGAACTCGACCAATCTTGGTAACTACTAATGCAGAAAGTAACGAATACACAACTTCCATGCAACCGGTTTCTAAAAATACTGAGACCTGTGTCGTCGGCGCGGAAATATTTAAAGATGAACTATTGAAACCGCATATGGCAATAAACATCGACCCCATCAAACATATTACCCAAACATGACTCAGTCGCAGACAGCGTCTCAGTTTTCCTGAGTTAGCGGAACTTTGTTCTTCATCATGATTATTCGCTGTATCCGACCGATGATGCGCTTGATCAATAAAGTCACTTACGTCCAAACTTAAAGCTGATTTTTCTCCGTTGCACTTTGCTATTTTTGTGGCCACGCGTTTTAGTTGTTCAACACGTTTGGTATGAAGCAGCCAAACTGTAGATTCGTTGAGATAAAAGGCACTGAGTAACATCATCAAAAAGAATATTCCACCCATGTAAAACTTCAACGAGTCATGCTCAAAGATAGATGCAAAAATGACGTATAGACTGTTTCCTACAGGCCCACTTAATGCAGTCATGATAAAGAAAAGCAGTCTGTACTTATTTAGCGTCAACTCAGTATTGAAAACCAATAAGACTGCTGATCCTGCCGAAGCAAATCCTCTCACAAATGTAAAAGTGCCATAAATAACAGGATGAAGTAGAATTGACTGATGAGGGATTACATGCGCAATGAGGAACAGCATAGAAGATAGCATTATCATTGGATAACGTCCCCATCGATCAGCCGCTATACTGATGACTATATAACCGATAATTAAACTAATACCGTGGATGTTCGGTCTATCTCTAGAGCACCACTTGTTTTCTGAGGATGTCATGTTTATGTATTCACTTACATGCTTACCATGACAAGTGACAGCATGAGTCTGTTGTAATGATGTTTTGAAGCATTCCAAACAACAGCAAAGTATCAAAGCGACAATTTGATACCGACCATTCGCCTTAAGAGATTTAAGAAGGGAATCGTGCATGTTGAATAGATGGCGAAATCGTTGAATAGATGCACTCTTTCAGCGCTCTGATATTATATATATGTGAACTGTTTGCTTATGAAACATTTCATCATGTGAGAGAGATCTAGATTGGAGACATTCCGGTGGTACACACCCATGCACTTTCTTTCTCCAGTTTAGAAACACTATCTTCTGATACAGCACAATTGGTTCATACTCGTTCCAGTGGGGATTAAGCTTTGACGCTATCAGGACCGGGGGAGGGGATTAATCAACTTTTATATTGATTAATATAATAAATATGATATATAAATATATAATAAAATATATGAATATAATTCTCTTAAAATAAGTCAGATGAAAGTTCAATTTTTTGTGACTTTTAGTTTGTATGTATATTGAAGTTTCAGCAAAAATTTGGGCAAAATAGACTTACTGGAAGGTCAGTTTTAAAGGCCATTTTTAAAAGTACTTTTGGTACTTATGGGTTATCTCCCCTCCACGTTTTCAAATTTGTGTAAAATCCGTAGAGATAAAGCGATCGTCACAAAACTTTAGGCACACGTAAGTGAAGATATTTTCTACCCACATGCCAAAATGTGTGCAAATCGGACAAGTCGTTTTTGGATTAGGGGCAATCATTTGAAGTGTAACGATATCTGCAGCTTGATCTGACTTCTTCTGGAGTCATCGTCTGATCAGAAAGCAATAGAGGTCAACGATATCTTTCTCGTAGAAATTTGAAGGTACTGCGTGTTGAAATTGATTTGAATGCAGCTGTGGACTCAGCTATGTCGGTCGTGCGGAGCGCCGCTTATCCATGAGAATTGCTGAACATCTCTCGAAGTGGGCTGTTACTGTGGGTATAAGACCAAGATCCAAAAATGCTCCTGCCAGCTCTGTTACTAGCCACATTATATCTTGCAGAACTTTTGACAAAAATCGTAGTCCGTCATCTTACTAATCTATCATCGGTAGTAGTAACGATTTCCGCTATCTACAAATTCTGGAGTCGCTCATTATTAAAGCTATGATGCCGTACAGAAAGAAACGCATCAACTTCACCTTGCGTGGTAGCAGATTAATATTCATGTTTATTAGCTCACTCTCGTGACCGCTCTCTGTCAGACATCGCAACTTGCCATTCCGTAATCCGGTGTGTTCCACTGAAGTGAACCGGCGAAAGGCCTCTGGACATGTCATCGTAATCCTTTTAACTTTTGTACAGTATTTCTTTTGTTTTATTTAACTTAACAATACAAGAAGTGGATGAAGAATTTGTTTGTTTTGGGATTTGTGTACAAATCGATGTCTTTCTCGTCAACTCGTGAAGTGATGATGACCAGGCCACATCCCTACATTAACAATGTTAACTTAAAAAGGTGTGACAAAGTAGTGGTCGTGGGAAGATTTCAAATAGCAGTGGATGAGACGAAGAGAGATAGAGAACAATGCACACACGAGTAACAATAACGCGTCGAACAAACGAATTCAGATCAAGCTGTTGGTATCGCTCCACTTCACGTTATCGTCTCTCATGAAAAAAGAACTTGTCCAATCTACATGAATTTTGGATGTGGGTAGAAAATATGCATCAGCACGTCAACTTGAAGTTTGATAGCGATTGATTCAGTTTTGCAGATTTTAGACAAATTTGAAAACCTGGGGGGGGTGGGGAGATAACCCATAAGTACCGTACTTTTTAGAAAATTTATAGTTTTAATTTAGAGTTGCATTGATTATTCATATAATGTTTCCGTATCATATTTGCATGATATTTATGCATTAGTAATTCAAGATTGTTAACATCAGTGCTGCACGTTGACGCCGTCAACTTGCCTATGAAAAACAGTGTCAGCGTCAATTTTAGAATGCAATGGGCTAAATTGCCATTGCTAAAATTTGGTCGCTCGCGCTTTCTGTAGAATTGAAAGTAGTTTGAAAGTTTTCTATATATTGCTGAAATGTAATCTGACAATGTAAAGAAAGTGACATTTATTATTTGTTTCAGTGTTTCAGTTCATAATTGGAGTTGCTATTATTGCAATAATAGGTATGCTAATGGCTTGAAAGTAAAGGTTTAGGTATATCGACGAGTGTTCCCGACATTTTTTTACATATTGATGATAAACTCGACTTCAATTTTTTTCCTAATTCGCTTTTGGAGCTGTCGACATTGTTTTACTGTCCGTGCATAGTTCCGAAAGGAGAGATCTTCAGGCCCACTGCAAAAGTATTCGTAGCGACAAAGTCTATTTACCGTTTGAGTTTCAAAGCAGATGATGAAGTATGATGTAAAATTGACGTTATGAATTGACGCCGTCGTGTGTTCAGACAGAGCGAAAGAGAGTTGTGTGTGCGTGAGGCAGTAAGCGCACGCGCCCGCACCAATATTGGCTTTCCCGATAGACATTATGCTTTGCCATCTCCGATTTTTGCAATGAAATTCTACGCAATTCTTGATCTATGCGCGGTACCTAAATATAGTAAGGGAAGCGCAACCCAATTGTTCCTGGCTCCGTTTCATGTCAGAGAGGCTACTACGTCAACAGTAACAGATGGCTGACGTTCAGACAAGACTGTGATCAGATGATGAGCGTTCTCCATTGAATGCAGAGTAATGCATCTGACCCGAACACCCAGATTCGGTAGAATCCCATAATTTGTTTTCACGTGATTGATGTGACGCTACGAGTATGTTAAGTACTGCAGACAGGCCCGTAACCAGATCTGATCTACAGGGGGGGCATGGTCCCAAAGGAGAGAAAGGTGATGTGAACATCATCAACCATGAGAAGACTACAATCTTGAATTGATAATATCTAGATTTGTAGTTTGAATGATTGTTGTTATTTAAGTTAATTAATTATGTAAGGAAAGATAATGTATGATAATGTAAACTCCTGTTTATATTGTGCTAACCTCTTCTTACAATGATCAACTATCGCATATGCTTATAAATGAAATTGCACGCTTCATAATTATTAGAAAAAGCAATATGAATATGATGTAGCCTAATTTTGTTTGAATGTATTAGGCCTACATGCATATCAGACGATTTAAGACTGCATGAAGCCTTTTTCTATGATACTAAGTTTGAGTATTAAATCACCATATGATCTTGCAGTACATGATCACTTCACAAAGAGAACATCAATTTAGAAAATCCGATCATTTTTCTATTGGTACTGAATCGAGACGGTTCAACATAAGAAAGATGTCGTGAGAGGGTGAAGTTGATTCTTTCACAGACATTTTAAGTAATCATGTAAACCTGAGACCTTAAGACATCATGTAAACCTGATATCAAAGTAATCCTGACACTACTATAGTATAAGATACGATTTGATTAATTCGTTTTATTGATCCTATATTGATCATGTAGATAACTAGTATTTTAGCAGAGGGGGTACAAAAATTAGCAAGGGGCCTGCAAGTGAGATCATAACCACGCCTTTCGTCCAAAAGAAATATACTGAAAAAAGACAGTCGTCAAGCAAGGTAGGCCAACACCTGATACAAAGATTGAAAGTACTCACAGAGAAAGAAATAAGAAATACACAAGACATTTTAATGCATCAAAATTTAAAACATGTGAGTGACTGATCGGCCGTGAAAAACGAAAGAGAGAGACTGTTGGCCTTGCCTCCTTTTTTCTCGAGAAAGCGTGGTCTGGAAAGAGAGGGGATATAGTAATCTCAGTTCCTTGAGTAAAGCGGTTAAGCGACATGAGCAATCACTTCTCATGTGAACATTCACTTGGCCTTAAAACTGTTCGGGTAATTGCTATTGATAATTCAGCTTTTATGAAAATTAATGATGTAACATAAAAAATGTCTGGTGTAGAAATAGTATTCCAATGCCGGGTGATCATAACCTTGCCTTTATAGCGAATAAGTCATAGGAACGAAACATTTGTAAAGATAGAAAAATGCAATAGTACATGAAAAGACATTATTTACGTTCAAATTTCAAATTGCTATTTACAGTACTAAAATTAAAGTAGAATATCATACTTACAACACCATATAGATATACTTGAGTAAAAGCTTGCAGAAATACTTTAGTTGCAATGAACAAATTTTGAAGAGTCAAAAAACACATCGATTCATGAAAAATGAAAAAACTCGAAAATACAAATTTTGAATTTGAATTTTTGGTATGAAGGTCTTCGAATCATGCATAATAGGCACTACCATTCAAAAAGTAGACTCGAAATATGTAGTAACCCTGTTTTCAAAAACTTGTATCCACCGGAACATGGAAAATATGAGACATGTTTTGATCAAAACGACATGTTTTGATCAGTTATCGCATGAAAACACCTGAAGACATGCTTGATTGCTTTGGCAGAGCTGAATGCAGCTCAAATATCGACCTTTCAAAATGTATGTAAATTATAAATAGTCTGTTGGAATCTCAGTTATGTATTGAGAAGAATAAAAGCCACTTTGAGAAAAATGCAGTTGCTGTACATGTTCGCAAACAGATGAATCATAGACATTGCGAGGCATGACAATCTGTCAATGTTATAGAATCCACTATTTGTAGCACAAGGCCAAAGAAATAGATTGGTTATCTAAAGTTGACATTCGGGGTAAATAAATTGGGTGGGGCATGAAGAACCAATGAAACATGTGACTGATTCTAACCCAATCATACAGCCATTGACAAGGGCATCTAAGTGAAAATGTGTGGACTTTTTTGCCACTATTGCGTAATTCATGGTGAAGTCGAAAGAAAATTCTCTCACACTTTTACGACTGCCAATTTTATGGTAAAATACTCGTAAATACCCAACGCGTTTCGTGTGCACAGACTATGTCAAGGGCTACAAACTGTAGCTGTACAAGTGGGTTTATATACAAATTTGTCAATGAAAGCAGCTCATCTGTTCAGCTCATGTCGTCTGTTTAGTTTTGGCATGCTCGTCGCAATAAATTTCCCTTTTATCAATAATTTTGCAGTCGAAATTGTTAATGGACATCACTTTATCACTATGGGCTATCATCGCAAGTTTACTTAGTGCACTTTTCTTGCCTTCATACCGCAAACTACGCTCTTGGTGTCGATAGTGATCTTGAAATCAATATTTGAAATCAACTACATCAGTATTTCATGAAGTATAACTTCTATACTAGAGGATTTATTCTTATCAATTCCTATGCACAGGCTGATAGTGCTACTTATATAATTTTATGGGCAATGTTTAATGTATATTACTTTTATTCATGTGATAATTAGATATGCATTTGTGAATGAATATCTAATCACAACTTTATATATACTTTATCAATGGTAAGTGATTTTTCACTAATTAGGATGCTTAATTTTTCCAGAATTCGATAATATTGTTCAACTTCCAAAAGGTGTTTTCTTTGAAAGTCAAATTATCGACGTTCCCAGGAGCTATGTTTGATGAACTTTGAATTGTTTATCAGAAATACGTAGGACTGAAGTCACAAAAAATAGAGTAACAACTAACTATTAATTAGACCCCCTTGTGACTGCAGTTTCCATTTTATTAAGTGATAGTGTACATTAATAGATGTCTTAACTTAAGGAGTTCATTTTATGAATTATAGAAAGAGTCAAGATTCATTCTGTGCGCATGAGATCTTGTGATTCTACCTGGCTTACTCCTTCCCTGAAAGCTTTGTCGGACGCTAAGGATAGGTCTTTAAGTCGAGGCAACTATCAAAAGTACTTGCAGCTCAGGGAATGTTTCGAGTCCGAAATCTCAAAAGCCAAACTCCGTCATTTTCAAAACATAAATTCCAACTCCAGTTCAGAGCAGTGGAAATCTATCAATGTTCAACTCAATAGAAAGCCCAAAAATCTTCCTCTGACACATGACACCCTCGATAATCTGAATGATCAGTTTTCGTCAGTTTTTGGCGCTAGGGATATCCATTTCCATAAAGATGCTCGTCCTGACTCCTCTCATACTCGTCCTTCGGTTACTGAATTTCAAGTCTACATTTTAATGAAGAGCTATAAGTCCAATTCATCTGGCCGTGACGGTATTCCCGGGTATTTTTACCGCTCTTTCGCAGATATTCTTGCCGGGCCTCTTGCTCATGTCTATAATCGTTGTCTGAATGCCAATCTTTTTCCTCTAGCGTGGAAACTTGCAGACATTCTTCCTATCCTAAAAGGAAAGACTGATTATCGGCCTATCTCGCTGCTACCTTTTCCAAGCAAGGTTTTTGAGAAGATTATTTGGGATTTCATTTTGTTACCGCAATTAAGATAAGATAAGATAAGATAAACTTTATTGACTCACATGCACAAAGTGATTCGGTGAGAGCGTACAATTAATGACAGAACATAGAAGACAAGATATATACGTAAAGAAATCTCATATCTCATGGCAATATTTAATGAAGGACTCTCCGAACCGTTTCGTCCTTGTTTTGGGTGGTCTGAGGGTGGATTTATCTCTGGTTCTGCGACATTGTCGTTGAAGGAACATGTCTCTCAGAGGATGAAGTTCATCAGATTCAATTTTTGAAAAGAGCCTGAAACACGTCCGATCGGCCACAGTCGTGATGGACTGAAACGTCACATCATCCTTGCCAATAATCCGAGATACCCGTCGTTCGAGGAGCACGAATTAATCTTTCAGTTGCTTTGTCAAATTGCAGAAGGCTGGGTATGCGTACAAAAGTATAGATCTAATGAACGCGGCGTATGCTTGACGAATGACAGTTTGTGGACAGTTGCCTCTGCGTAAGTTCCTCACGATGTAAATCCGTTGGCAAGCTTTAGTAATTACTTTATTGACATGAGTTGACCACTTCAAATCCGGGGTGATAGATAAGCCGAGAAGAGTCAGCTCTGAAGCTGAAGGTATGGCATAGCCCTCAGCAGAGATCACCGGATGCACATCAAAGTTCCTTTTCGTAACAATGTCAAGAATCTTGCTTTTAGAGATGTTGATAGGAAGACGATTTCGTGAAGACCATGTGACGCAATTATTCCACTCATCCTGCAGCCTGTCATCTTCATATTTGCGAATACAATGAATTAGACTGATGTCGTCCGCATATTTGATGACAGCAGTGTTATCCAGAACTGGTTGGAAGCTGTCAACTACCATGGAGAAGAGAATCGGGCCCATGATGCTTCCCTGTGGAACGCCGCTTGTGATTCGTCTCCATTCCGAAGTAATGTTATTCCATTTGACACGCATAAAGCGATTTTCTAAGAAGCTGATCAACACGTTAGTCGTCTGTTGTGGCAATCCGAACCTTTCAGCCGCGGAAATGATGATGTTATGGGGGGGGGGCTTTGTCAAACGCCTTTGACAGATCGATTGATAATATCCTCACCGCACCAGGAGAATCAAGGAACTCGAAAACACGATGCATAAGAAGTGTCAGGGCATTAACCGCACCAGTGCCTGGACCGGGAATGTAAGCAAATTGTGCAGAATTGAACTTTCTATGCAGATGAGGAAGAAGCAACTTGCGCACAATAAGTTTCTCAAAAACTTTGGATAAGGTGGAGCATAGGGATATTGGACGATATTCACTCACTAATTTAGGTTTGCTGATTTTTGGGATGGGTACAATTTCAGCATATTTGAAATGAGAAGGAAACAAGCTGGTAGATATGCATCTGTTGAATAGTTCCGTAATACCACAAGTCAATAAATGAGAAAAGTCGCGGTAAACCCAGAACGGGATTCCATCAAACCCAATACCTCTCCGCTTGAGCTGACTTATTTGGTGATAAACATCGAGAATAGAAAAAAATGTATCCAATTCCTCGATGACAAGCAATTTGCTTGGTAGAGGTGTATCTGAAGATTGTAAGGTCGAAACGAAGTAATTACTGAAATCATTCGCAGTAAATGACGACGAAGTGGAAGGAATATTAAGGTTAACACTTGATGCATGTCTGCCAATGTACTATACGGAAGACCACATTTTCTTGATATTGCCACTATCTATTGTTTTCTTTATGTAATTCCCCTTGAGATGGCGAATTTCGTTGCGAACTTGATTGCGAAGACGGAGATATTTTGAATGTTGCTTCAAATTAAATGCTGTATCACGAGCATTAATCATAAGTTTTAGCTGC
Source organism: Prostheceraeus crozeri (assembly GCA_907163375.1). Lineage (NCBI taxonomy): Eukaryota > Metazoa > Platyhelminthes > Polycladida > Euryleptidae > Prostheceraeus > Prostheceraeus crozeri. The sequence continues at coordinate 150,899 of CAJQUW010015899.1, read as the reverse complement.
AACGTAATCCACGGAGCGTCACTCGATTTTGTACGAACAGTTCGTGACGGAAAGCAAAAATCAAATAGGTATCTGATGCAGTCCTGAAATAGTGCGACACAATTATCAGTGATAGATTCAGATTTGATAAGAGCATCCCAGTCGAACATGTGCATCAAATAATTTAATTTTTCTTTATTCTTTTTAGAGAAGCATCGTATTGTTTTCTTCTGAATAGTCGGGCGAGGATTAGTCTTCTGCTTCCATAACACAATCGAGTGATCAGAGGCACCTATTGGGGGTAAGGTTTTTGGCTTGGCAGTACAAGGTATGTTGGTAAAAATTTGGTCAATGATGTTATCATTCCTCGTTGGACTGTCTACAATTGCTTCAAGATTCGTTTGTCTCGTAATTTCATCATAGTATTCTCTCAATCCGTTGAAATCACCACATAGCACGGTTCGCAATTTACAAGGATTAATTCTGCCATTAGTAGTAACATAATCAATGATACCAATGATAGTGTTCATACAGTCATCAGCCTTTTCGGTGTCATTCCAATAGGGATGGTATACACATATCACCAAGAGCGACATATCACGAATAATGAACGAAAGAATCTCCGAATCACAAGTAGGAATCGATGACACACTAGAAAAATCAAATACTTCAGGCACATATTGATCTGAGACGTAGCTAATGATTCCACCACCCCTACAGTTCCTGTCACGTCGTATGATTTTGTATCCATCAATGAAAATGGCGTCATCTGGCACGGAACAGTCCAACCAAGACTCAGTGAAGATGGCAAGATCAGGTATGATAGTATTCATCCTCAAGGTCAGCTCGTCAATTTTATTAGAAATCGATCGCAAATTCGATAGAACAAGCGAAGGAGATATCAACCATTTCGCATCCCATTTCCTTTTCCTTTCCGCGGTAGATGGAATCAATTTGACTGGAACAAGAGCTCTTGGTCGTGATTTGACATCTTTGTATGATACCGTAGGTCTTCTTTCATTGTTTATGACATTGATATGATCCACATATATGCGAAAAAACTTGAGCTTGCGCTTAACATCTCTGTTGATGCATACACAATTACGTTGCCGCAGTTCGCACAGCTGTTGAATCGAATACGTGAAGGGAGTGTCACTCATGTCTCTGTGTGCAACTGAAGGCAGTTGCTAGTACACCCGAGTTCACTTATCGAAGCGAGAGAATGAAGCAAACGAGAAAAAAAATGAACCGTTCAACCGATGGAGGGAGGATTCGACCCAGATAACCTGGAGGCAAAAGTTCAGCTTTGATCCACTCGGCCAGACCGCTTTTCACATGGGCGATGCGAGATAGCTTCCCTGATCAGGGACTGAAGTGCAAGCGTGATAGAGTTCTCTGCCGATGACGTTGAGCGTCAGTGAAACAGCTGATCGTGTCGTCACCTCACCAGTCACCATCTTAGGGAGAAGCAGCAAGCAGCGGTCTGCAGTGTATCATCGATCATCATGATGACGTAACGACAGAGGGGAGAGAGAGTGTCGAAGATGCTGGCGTTGAATGCTATATTAGCCAAGAGGCGAACGAAAACTGCAACACGGTGACACTAATAATCCACTGGGTTTGGCGGGAGGAGGGAAACGCGTGCACGCTGAGACAGCCAATAGGGTTGAAGGATACGACGCGAAGTAAGTGCAAAAATGCTCAAAATGCTCATAAAAAAGTGTAATGGAGGCCGACGTACGAGGTACCAACACCGGATTTTAACATGAGATAAGCACTGAAGATGAGAGCGAAGAATGATAGTGTTCACAGTGTAACCGACGCGCAGGAAGGCAAGATAAAAGTAGCGACGATGGTGAGTATCACCACGCTAGCTATCCGACCGTCTCCCCTGAGAGCGAGCGACCGAATGAAAGAATAGCCTTGACCCTCGACAGTTTGGCTTTATACCTGGCAACTTCGGAGGCTGCACGAATGCACTCCTAACCCTTCGTTTGACAATCCTGCAACATATTACTGCTCGCACTTCTAACTCTGTACTTCTGCTAACTGTTGACTTCAGAAAAGCCTTTGACAGTCTAAGCCACCTGACTCTTCTCAATAATTTGATCAAACAATTTCATCTTCAACCATATGTTGTTTGTTTGATAGAAAGTTTTCTGTCTCGTCGATTCCAGCGTGTTGTCTCTTCTGATTATAGTAGCCCGTGGAAGCCTGTTTCAAGTGGCGTTCCACAGGGTTCGGTTTTAGGACCGCTACTGTTTGTCAGTTTGATCAATGATTTACCGAATTTTTCTAATACTCGTGTGATTGCATATGCTGATGACATAACTTTGCTGCATCTTGTGGATGATAATGCTAGCTCTTTTCAAACTGATGTGGATGATTTTTGTGCCTGGGTTAGAACAAAAAAGCTTGTGATCAATGTAGACAAGACGAAATGCATGTCTATTTCAAGAAATGTGTCAAATAAACCTGTGATGAATATACGTGTAAATGACTCGTGTATCGAGCAAGTTGATTCGGTCAAAGTGCTTGGTGTGCATTTTGAAAATGACCTTCGTTGGGACAAACATTTCAGTGAGCTACATAAACGGTTATGTCGCACCATGTCTTTTATTAAGAAACTCAGAAACAACCGCAACAAGAGTGCTGTTATCTGGCAAGCCTATGTCAGCTTGGGTTTTTCACAAATTTTGTATTCATGGCCTGTGATATGTGACCTTCGCCAGAAGCACATGAAGAAGATCTTCAAAATTGATAGATTAGCGAGAAGATGGGCAGGAGCGGGACTGTGGAACAACAGTAGTGTGCATGAAATGCTTCAAAGACCTTGCATAAAACTAGCCAGGAAAGTTGCTAGTAACAGATATTGTCACCCGTTGTCACAGTTTTTCACCTTTCGTAGCAAAAGCATGTATGATCTTCGACAAACAAGAATAATGTTCCCTGTAAAACGTTCCTCTGCGCTGTACACGAATTCTTTTGTAAAGTATTCAAAATGTGTTTGAGAAGTTGTATCGCAAAATAATGTCATATACCACTTTTGTATTGACAGTGAATAAAGCATTTTTTCTTTCTTTTTCTTTCTTTCTTTTTCAAAATGTTAAACATTCAAATTTTTTAACCTGTCACATTCTTTAATTTTTCTATTCCTTTTTTATATGATTGTTTCACATTATACATGTTGGTTAATGCATATTGACTCTTTCCATCATTCACAAGATTTATTAAATGAACTCTTTGTGATATCTAGTGCCATGTGTGACATGTGCAATCCTTTGCCGTCTTGCAGAAAGCAAAACATGGACTTGACTGACCATGGCAGAGGGAATCTCACAAATTTTTTGAGTCACTGCATTGGAGAGGTACATCGTCAATCAACTTCCATGGAAGTAAGTATTAATTTAACCCTTGCACCACTGGGGGGTAAGTTTTTCGCCTACCTGTCGAATTTTTTGAATGTTTCTTAAACCAAAGCAAGTTATGGCCACCAGATTTCTAGTAGCTAACTTTCCACGTATTATGCAGCTTTTGACAGAAGGATAACGAAATAGGCACAATACTTTTGCCATGGGAGCTATTTTAAAATTTGAATATTTGGAATATTTTGACTGATTTCGGCATATGTTCACTTCTTATGTACGTTATTTTGCGGCATCAATTCTTGATGAAATAAGTTGAGATTACATAAAGGATTCTTCCTGTTAATATAGATATTCACAAATGAAAAATCTTTGAATTTGAAATTATCTGCTTATCATGTGCACGCATGTTTGAAATTTGAGTTCCAAGTTTCATGCATGATTTTTATTGTCTTTGTACTCTTCAGTTCTGCATCTGATCAGCAATTATTGAAATTTTTGAGAATCATATTGCTTTTAGCCTCAGTTTTTCGATAAAAGTCACCGAATTGAGTTGTTTCATCACCTGCAGAAACTAAATACAAGTTCGGGAAGACACCCCAGTGGGTGAGGGTTAATCAAAAAGGCTGACATTTCTTAAAGAGTGTTTTCTTGAGCTTTATCATGTCACACGTTAGCTGACACTGATCGGCTAGAATACCTAGAATTAATATTGTGCAAACTCTAAAACTAACTTTTATGATAAGAAACTTTCTACTGATGAAATATAGGTCTATGTCAAAAGTCACAACTTTTTAATAAATAGCAGTCAGTGACGTTACATTGTAAAAATGTATTTCACTCACAATTTAAATGCATGCTATATTCGAAATCGTCTGCCACCTTGGTTCGACAACAAGCCCGACGTGATTTTACTGAGCAACCAATAGGAATGCAGGTGGGGCGATGCAGAAGCAAGAAGAAGGATACAGGCCGTAGCTGGGGCATACAGAAAAGTGGCAGGAGTGCAGGCGGACAGCAAAAATTGGCATGAGGATGCGAGGAATGGGTCTGGAAACAGGTGTCCTACCGGCATTGACATACGGACTAGAAACGATGGCACTAACCGATGAGTAGCAAAAGATGTTGCAAGTGTGTGGAAATAGCTGGATAAGGCGCATCTCTGGTGTAAGGTTGGTGGAGAAACGAAGAATGGCGGAGTTGAGGGATGAAGCAGGATTGAAGGAAAATGTGAAACAGGAAGTGGTGGAAAAGAGGCTGAGGTGGGCGGGGCATGTGGTGAGGGTGGGAGACGAAAGGGTAGTGAAACAAGTGGAAGAGATGGATGACACACTGACAAGAAGAAGGGGACGGCCAAGGATTCGCTGGAAGGACTGCATCAAGAGAGACCTGGAACGCACAGAGGAAGACTGGAGGACTTGGAAGGAGAAGACGAATGACAGATTGAAATAGCGGCAAATTTTTGAGGACGCGTCAAAGGGTGTAATGGAGAAGACATGAAGTAGTATTTTCGTAAGTAAAGCGTCGACTTAGAGGTCGCCGCGGGCCACTCACTCTGCCCCCCCCTTCTCCACCCATGCAAATACCAGAACGAACAGAGTGCGCCAGATCCAGATTTCGTCTATTCACTTTTATCAATGGCGACAAGAAGATGACAGAACACGGAGTGAAGCAAAATTTCATTGCTAAATGCATCACGTACGCAAATTGAAAGATCAATACATGTTGACAAAGATATCGGACACAATAGCTTTACAGTGCATGCTATCTTAACAACATAGAGTCAATAAGGCAGTGCAGTTAAAATTGGTGAAATAATGCAGTGGCCTGTAAATGCTTAAAAATCCATGGCAAGAAAGTGATGTGACAGAGTTCGAGCGACAACGCAAGAATCATGCTAAAAACAAGGTAAGTTGCGTAAAATAGACCATAGAGTAAAAGAGAACAATACTGACGGTAAACTAAGATAAGTAATAAAGACAGACAACTTTCAATAAAGAAAGACAATAATGAAATTATATGTTATAAATTAACGATATAACATTAACGCAGAACAGAAGCAAGATTCGAATCTGTCCTGAACGAAAGGCGTAATTGAGGCAAGTAGGGCACACGCAAAATGGGGCTGCGTACTGCAGAATTGAGACGATCAGTACAATCGGATTTGTACGTAACCAAATTAATAAATTGCAGCGGTTTGCCGCGGTTGCGATTCAGACCAGTAGGAATTCATGTTCGCATACGACCAATCCACTTAGCTTCTTTAAAAAGTAGACACGTTTCAGAAAAAGTTCTGTCAATGGCAAAAAATGAAAAATTTGAAATGCCACAAGCAGAGTCAGAGAAATGGCCAGCGACAGATGTCTCAACAGAAGTCCTTATATCACGTAAATGCTCACTGACACGAATCTGTAAAGGCCTACAAGTCTGCCCAACATATAGTTTGAAACAATTCCTGCAGGAGATCACATAAAAACAGTGAGTAGAAGAACACGACAGACGGTAAAGGATAGGAAACACACGTGTTCTTGAGCTGTCATGGAAAATGGTTGTGTCATGAGCGAACGCACACGCTCAACAACGAAGGCCACTGCATCTGGAAAAGCCTGGAGTCCAACGAGGCCGAAGTCCATTCAGTCGGTAAACCCGAGACACAGTCCTCCTAATTAAAGAACGAGTAACTCCCTGAGCGCGCCACTGAGGAAACACACGCTGACAAATGTCGTCGAAATCTTCATAGGAGGAGCATCTGGTTGCCCACCTCAACACATGAGAATATAAAACGCCACGGTGAACATGAGGTGGATGATGAGAGAGACGAGGTAGCATAACATGACAATCAGTGCTTTCTGTGGCTATGCGGTGACTAATCTCTTCATCTAAGTCTAGGAAGTTGACACGGTCAGTGTGAAATGTCAAGTCAACACGTATGTGATTGTCAAGACGGTTGAGAACTTGTAGAAAGTCACTGAGAGATGACTCACCATGGTCCCAAATGAAAAATATGTCATCTTGGAACCGCTTCCAGACTCGAGGACGTAAGGGGAAAAGAGACAGACCGAGCTCTGCCCATTCTCCCAGGTAAAGACCAGCGAAACTTCGACCAAAGCACTTGCCCATGGCTACGCCAGATATTTGTAGCCATGAAGTATCACCATATGTAAAATTATTGGATGTGAGGCAGATAGAGAGGATGCGTAGAATGTCTTCATCACGTCTGCGGGCAACAGGATGATTGGAAAATGCTCTTTTGATGCGCTCTAAACCTTCGATGATTGGCACGTTCGTATACAAAGACCTGACATTCAACGTGATGAGCAAAGATTCCGAGTGAAGAGTGCAAGATCGGAGTACTGCAATCAAATGCTGGGAATCAAGAAGGAAGCTGTCCAGTGAAGAAACCAGTGGTTGAAGATAATAATCCACCAGACTACTAGCTCTGCTCGTGTCTGTTTCAACATCTGCTATGATTGACCTTCCCGGCAGTGTGAGAGGATCAATCCATTCCTTCTTATGGATCTTGGGGAGTGCGTTAAAACGTCGGAGCTTGGGATATAACGGAGACTGCAGAAAGCGATGCTCTTTCCTGGTAATGAATGAGGCACTCAGCAGACGATCAAGGATCTGATTCACCTGGTGTTCAGTATTCAAAGGTGGTGAATTAGACAGTGGACGGTAGAATGAGTTGTCGTTGAGTTGTCTGAGACATTCCGCAGAATATCGATGAAATTCCATTATGACGCAATGGCTACCTGTGTCGGCTGGTCTCACAACAACATCAGTATCTTGAGCAAGAGAAGTTAGCACCGCACGTTCTCCAAGATTGAGATTCGCTTCAGATGAGTAGCATGGATGAGTGGAAAAAAGGATGGACCGTCCTGCGCATAGGATGCGGTGCGAAATTGCGAGAACAGATTGTGGCACACTGTTTGTCGGAGGCCAAACATTCGAACGACAAAACCCAAAACGATTGGATATAGTCTGGCGGTCATTGAAGCGTATACTGCACGTGCTCCATTGCAGCTTGCGAACAAAATCGATCAAGTGAGAAAAAACTTAAGCATGTTGACAAACACGTGGCGAAGCAATGAAGGTCGGAGGGCGTGAAAAAAGCGTGAGTAGGTCAGGACTGACAGTCATACTCGACGAGAGAACAAAGACACTGCTTAAAACATGTGCCGGTAGCGTCGGAAAATCTATATAGTTTAAATGCCTGGTGAAACTAGAAAAATTGCTTCTTTCGTGGATGATGTCCAAGAATTTTCCTCGCAAACAAAAGGATGAGGAGGCGACTAAGGAACACAACGAGAGGGGTTATTCGTGCGAATGAACACGTAAAACTCTTGCAGGTTCCGACGGGCCTCATTAGTCAGTGACGACGGGAAACCAGGTAACATCACGAAAATCACGGCGTTGTGATACAGGACGTGGCACCTCATGAGAAACGTTCTTCAAAGACGTGGACAAGGTGATGAAACGGTTGCGGGAATCGATGTGATTAAGGCAAACGATGACCTTCGTGATGTCTGGAGACGAAGTCAGATGCCTGTTTGAATAGCTGCGGTAAGACCAGATGAATCCATTATTAGCAGTGATTGCACGACATCCGGGAAAAGAAAAAGATTCAACATTGCGATCACCAAATATGACACTGTGTACTCTCGAATTCTGAGTAGAATTAATTCTGGTAGACGAAGAGTTCGTCGAGGTTTCAAAACTCGTCGGAACAATGGAAGGAGAGGAGGTACTTTGAATTGTGTCCTCACGCGACGAAGAGTCCATTTGTCGATCGATGTTGGAAGGAGCAGGATTTGATGCAGAAATTTCAGATTCCACAGTACCTCTCTGGAGTACAGTCGTTGAAGGATCCAACTTGACGTCAGAAGAAGTATCCGAAACGTAAGCTGAAGCAGAACGAACACTGGAGATGCTACTGCAGCTAGATGCGCAACAAACGCTTGTGGATTGAAATTGCTCATTTGAGGGCTCAAGGTTACCAATAAGCTGCGAACCACGAATCATCGAAATAGCAGAGTCCAGAGTTATATCAGACAATCTACGCTTCAGGTACTTGGGAGCCCAGTGACAGGATAAAGAAATGGAATCCTCCAAAATCTCCTCAGTGACCGTAGTAGACGATATCACCGCTAAACCGATGCTCTCGTCGAGCGATGGTGCTCAACAAGCATCTTAAATGCTGTTTCCGCCCATTTATCCGCCGCCCTGAGAGAAGCATCGGTGAAGATGGATGATGTAAAGGCAGGCTTCAGACGTGAAGCTAAATAACGTCGTGTCCTAGTAAGTGTAGCCGACATGCACAGATTGAGTTGTTCGAGATGATGGGAGCACTTCAGAATTGTAAAATGAGCTTTAGTCACATGGAAAACGCTTGACGGAATCACAAGATGATTGGATGCTACTGGAGAACGACGAAGGCGATGTTCACGAAAATTTGACAGTCGATTGGGACCGCTATGGAATCCAAGGAGTCATGCAATCGTCCGTCATTACAAACAGGCGAAAAGAACGAACCCAGCACAGATGACGGTCAAATATATACCTTGAGGTCGAGGAAGCTGAATGTCGATGGCCGTTTCGTGATGCATACTGACCTAAGAAGGCGTTGTTGGTGGCAAGAATATCGCTCCGATAGTACATAGAAGTAGATCTTGAGGCAGGTTCAATGCTTGCAGTATTTTCGTAAGTAAAGCGTCGACTTAGACGTCGCCGCGGGCCACTCACTCTGCCCCCATCTCCACCCATGCAAATACCAGAACGATCAGAGTTCGCCAGCTCCGGATTTTGTTTATTCACCTTGTCAATGGCGACATGAAGGACTGTATCAAGAGAGATCTGGAAAGTACAGAGGAAGACTGGAGGATTTGGATGGAGAAGGCGAAGGACAGATTGAAGTGGCGGTAAATTTTTAAGGACGCGTCAAAGGGTGTGATGGAGAAGACATGAAGTAGTAGTAGCAGTAAACGTTTATTTTCTTGAAATGGAAATCATCATCACAAATTACATGTACAGAGATTGAGGATACAGTGAGTCATATTCAGAAAGTCAATAAAAAAGTAAAAAAATGAGAAAGTGATCAAAATTACACTTTCTTCAGAATGCTGATACATGTTGGTAAAAAGGAAGACTTTCGCGTGAGAGTAAAGGGTACTTCATATTGTCACGAGTGAGGAAACATTTTCGGTGCAATGTCATTGGGTAAATGGTCGTTATGGGATTTTTTTGTGGAAAAGCTTAACCGCTGAAGCGTGGCGACATTCAAGCAATGGAGCAAATGAAGTGCAATCGCAACTGGGCCCACAAATGATTCGGTGAGCACGACGGTGATCTTTTTCCAATTTCTCAGAGTTCTTCTTGTTTACAACGACAAAGAGAGAACAGTCAAAATTCCAATATATCGCGAACGGTGTCATTGTATATAGCAAGTAAGTCATCTTTCTATGCGTTTGATCACATATCATCGCTGACAAGCTCTTCTTTGGAAGCTGCATGATCATCCCAAGATAAGTTGCTAATGTACAAAGTGCCGAAAATGTTCAAGTGGTTGACCAAAGTCACGCTTTGTGAGATTATTGGAAATTCAGAGATTGAGGCCAGCATCACTTGGGTTTCTGCTCTGTTCAACTGAAGTGCATTGCTGCGGCACCAGCTTTCAACATGGTCTATTTCCTGCTCGATCAATTAGTCTAGTTTGCTTGAAGTATTGACAGGAATAACGATGATAACGTCGTCAGCATAAATGGAGATCACCGCATTTTCACTTTTTGCTGTGAGTGTGCTCGTGTGTATACATAAAAGGAAAGGGGATAATGCAGAACCCTGTAGAACACCTGAAGAGGCGACAATCACGGAACTGACTCCGTGATTTACTAATGTTCTTGGTCTCCTATTCCTTAAGAAGCTGCAGCACCATGACATGAAACTTGTAGACAAGTTGGTAGACAAGTCATCAGAGACAGACATAAGTTAGCATGTCTCAGGTTATCGAAGGCTAGGATTAATGCTCTAGAGGATTTGTCTTTGTCGAGATACCTGGTCATACACTCATGGATTCGTATATTGGCGTGGACGGTGGCATGACAAAGACGGAAACCGAATCGATAAGGACCACACTTTTCTATCAGAGTCGGCTCTATCGATCCAATCACATACTTCTCTAACACTTTAGAAAACACAGAAAGGCAGGACTGAGATTGGTCGAAGATCCAGTGAGGTTGACTACTAAGTGACCACTAACTGTGTTTTTTGATTATGAATAAAGCATTGTTATGTGTATGACATTTCCCCTTACCCTTTTTAGGGAAAAATGGGTTGCTAAAATAAAATAAATGAATAAATTACATCATGTTTGTGCATGTGCTTGTGCTACAAGATCACAAAATGGGAATATTTTACTTTTGCACATGATCGTGAATGACTGGTTGGCCTACATGAGCAACTCAGCATAAATCAATGTTCAAAATGAAAGCTTTCTTTATATTCATAATTTAACACTAAAAGCAGACTGCTTGAAAAGTTTTTACAGTAGTAACTGATGTGTTTGAGATCTCCACAACTGTTTTGGGCTCTTAAATGCAGAAATTATGGCTCATTTAAGACCTATTTACGATTGGTATGGATACATCTGAAAAAAGTAAGGGTTATGCTACATGGAATATATCAATTTGATTAGAATCAACTATCTGAGGTTGCATGGCGACAGCAAACATCGTTAAAACCGACTATTAGTACAACTGATACTGTGCTAAATGTTGTTGAATGACAAAAACACATTATTTTCGCATGTGTTTCCTGAGAAGGCTGTGAGACACTCAGAGGATTTGTTATATCGATCTAGTACGCACAAACATCACTGTTTCACTTGAAATCAACTTTCCTAATGTTTTGACATCAATCTAAGCAGGTAAACTAAGAATTTGAAAAAAGGGTCCACTGGGTCCCCCTCAGGTCTCAGATGGTGTGAAAAGGCTCCGGTCTGTGGGAATTATTGCACCTGTTGAGTTTCCATTGATACACCTCTTCAATAAACATCGTTTTGATCTTCCACTTGGTATTGCTTCCCTGGGATAAGTGATTGAATATCCTAATTGTGCTACTCTGGAAAATTAATAAACTGATGTTTTGATGTACAGGATGTCTCAATAGTTCTGCACGATAGGAAAAATGGTTATCTACAAAGTAATCTATTTTGTTGTGTCAATACTGAAAACATTGAATAGATTACAGATATTTTATACAAAATACAAAATATTTTATGGAAATTACAGCCTTATGTAAAGAATTAGCTTCTGAAAAGTCACAAAAGAGGCTCAAACTAACTACCGTTTTGTTCAATTCATTTTCTGCATCGATGAAAAACTGATTCTTGAGTACGTAGAATAACACTGACCATTTCATTTGACATTCTATTCTTCAGATCATCAAGTGCTCTAGGTCTGGTATTGATTACAACTGACTTTAAATGTCCGCAAAGAAAAAATTCACGTGGACTTAGATCTAGAGATCTCGGTGGGCACTCTACTGCACCTTGCCCTCCAACACTGGAAATCGCTCAATACCAATCACATACGAAGGGTGCATACCAAATTTTTTTTTGGTATATTTCTGTATATAGTTGCATGCTTTTCGTATGTTATTTGAAGTGTGGTATGCTTTACATACTAAAGACATACCAGCACAATGTTAAAGGAAAGCATCAATCATGCCTAAAGTATGTTGATTTAAGGCCTTTTATTAATAAAGATCACACTTATGTTAATGCTGTTTTGTAAGTAGTGAGATACTGACATTCAATAGTCAAACTTACAATACTGAATTTCATATTTCATACTACGGCATTTCATAAATAATCAAAAAGTATTCAACCATCAACAATTATGCATTATGTAATTTTGAAATTAAGCATATTATCAATCCGAAATAAAAACACATTATAATTCATGAACGCAAAAATAGTGATCTTTGAGATGTGTAGGTCAACATGGTTGCACGAATAATATCTTTTGAATGAATTGATGTTAATCAACTTTGTTCATAAAGTACAGTTAACCAAGTGTCCTGTTAATGTTACTAGACAAGTAGCAACGACGACATGCTCGCAGAGCATAAAATTCACAATAAATCTAATCTGGTTAAAAACCACAATATCAAAAGGAAATATTTGACGACTGGTATTACTGAAGAAGTTATTTGACAGTAATATGTAATATATGTATATTTTGCTATGTGACTTAAAGCTCTTCATACGAGAGACGTACGAACGAGGACGAATTTGCATCGGGTCTCGTATATAAAACATATCAACAACTCGTATTTCATTGTAAAGCATCCAATCACAGATAGAATAGTTCGTATCGCTACATACCAGTCACATACGAAAGTAAGTGAGATTTCGTATGAAAAGCATAACAAATCTTTGTAAAAATGCGAGAATCTCAAATCAAATGTTACTTTCAACTTGTATGTGAATTTGGTAAATGTTTGTATGTACTTTTCGTAAACAGCGATTTACAGTGTACATCCATTATTGTGAGAGTGCCTTATCGAGAAAATTGATCACATTCAGACCAAAGTGCGGTGATGCTCCATCCTGCTGGAACCACAGTTGCTGTCGTTCCTGGAATGGTAATTCATTGAGAATCGGCATAAATTCATATTTGAATTGATATGAATGCAACTTACATATTCGTACTCCTCACATCGCAAGGATTCAGAGGATACCAAACATGGACATTTTTTAAGAAAAAGTGAGAGCATTACATTTCCAATCAAGAAGGTCATGATTTTGTGATAATCTCACGATATCGCTGATTTTTTTATTAGTTTACCGACTTTAATGAATAGTGTGTAAAAAGAGTATTCAGAATATGCTCGTTCTGATCGTGCCTAAATTATCATCATACTCGCATGTTTTTGTATTGAAAAATTGCGATTTGTAAATTGAGCGATTTTCATTTTTTCGAGCACAAGTCTATCATAGTTCATTTTAAGTCATTTGCGTCATAACTAAGTTAATACCACAAATAAACAAAAATATTGCATAACTAACTTATGCTGGGCAAATTAAACGAGGAAAATACGATATCATGACGACTTAATCATATTTACATTTGTTGGACAAACGAAACGTTTCATGCTAAATACATTATCTGAAGAATTCTTTTCAATCAAGCTGTTGTTGCATGCAATCATCTAGCACCGGTATATTTGTATGCGAGGATATTGTAATAACATTTTTGTGACTCCTTGTATACTCTATGATCGACATATCACCGTCTGTCCAACAGAATGCTTTGGTCTGCATATGTTAACTCTTCTGAGGTATCAATGAGCCATCAAATCAGAAAGGGCTAACCTAAAGCGAAACACGGCTAATATTTAAATGACAAATCGTACCATGCAGTAGGCACCATGTCTAAATCGTAATCCCTGAATATTGCGATGAATCTTGATTTTTGCATTCAGATAAATCATTTTTAAGCGTTGCTGTCTGTCCGACAGATTTTTAGCGTCTGCTGCATTGGTGCGGTACTTTCTGTTGCTTATATTAGATGATGATTCACCAGTATCTACGATCTACGTGTATGAAACAGCTTCCAATAGTTCGGCTTTTGCCTATGAAGTTTCAGCGTAACATGTCACTAACACACCATAACAGACAATGCAAATATGACTATCCAATGTTGGTTGCGCTTATCGTGGCCAATCTTCACTTGAATGCATTTTTATAAATGTAGTCAACATTTGACTGACTATAATGAAGCGCATCATTGGAAGGCGTTTAGAACGAAAATGTAAGTCAATAAAAACGGTATTGCTCTGACTAAATGATGAAAGTTTATATGAGCATCAATCAAAGCTGCACAGCAAAGAAAATACACAACAATGCTGAAGAACCATCAGAAATCTCAAAATCACCAATCAAAAATTATAGCGAAGGGTCGCTATTTCATGACAACGCGTAAGCCAATATACTAGTATATAAGATTATTAAAATATATATTCAAATATTGACAAGATTTTTGGCCAGTTCCTTTTGCATTGAGGATAACGTTTGCTTGTTTTGCTTGATTTTTAAATCTAAAATACGTGATTGGAGCTGATCAGATATTTTATTGATGGCTCTTTGATTTTTTGTTAATTTGATGTTTGTAAATTTTTCATTTCATTTTCTTTACACGTTTGATTGAATATAATGTCATTGTTCAGTTTATTGGATTTATTACGTATACTTTCTGTTTTCCATACTGTTGTCTTTCGTTCTTAGATAATAATTACAAATTTATAGATGAATACTATTTGATTGTGAAATACTTTATTCCACATATACTTCCATCATCAAGCTAACATTAAGTAAAGTCCATGCTAGAGGATATAAAATTTGAATTATATCCAACATGCACAGTACAACAATGCATTCATGCAAACATCATTCATCGCCAACACTGGTGAGCGACGGTTGTGTTCTTCGCGTCATGCTGTCTTGATCGTTGAATTCTTTAGATTTCTTTACGTCGTAGTGCACTATCATCGTTATTTTTTGCATCATTACATTCGTCTCGTCATTCTGCGTCGTGTGGTGTAACTCGCTACTTCGTGAGACATCGTCATCTGTGTGAAATCCTCAAATCTGTGGGTGCTGTGATTCCATGTCATACTGCGCATGCGCAGAACTTCTTGACTACCGCTTCACTGTCCTTCTTACGTCAAGCCTTCGACACTTTCCCGTCTTCGAGTCTTGATTCACGAAAGCTGTCGTTCATCTGCCTGTGTAGTCCAGTGGATACGACTGTGAAGCATTGTGACGAGGTTGGCGGTTCGATTCCCTGGTTGACTATAATTTTTGTCCAGCATTTCTCGATTTATTTATTTTGAAACTATGACTGGTGGAAATGACACTACCACAAACCGAGTCAGTACAAGATCACAATCACAATCACAGGCTGATGTGTCTCTGGAAAGCTTGAAAATTCTTATTGAAAAATCAAAAAATGACGTTATTGTATCGTTGACCAAAGAGATACAATTTCTGAAGGATGACATATCTTCCCTGAGTGGTCGGGTGGATGCGCTTGAGTTTGAAAATGAATCACTGAAGACTCAATTCAAGGAGCTGTCGAAAAATGGTATTCCAAAGCTTAATCCAGATCAATTATGCGCTGATCTCCTGTATGAAATGAAGCAAAGAGACTCTCGGAAATGTAATTTCTTAATATCAGGAATTATCGAACACACAAGTGGCAATATCGAAGAACGTAAAGCTTCTGACAGAGAGAAATGCAATCAAGTATTTCAGTATCTCGGGGTTCCGGAAACAAATATCAAAAATACAATGCGTCTTGGGAAAAAGAGAGATGACAACAAGAGATCCTTACGAGTGACATTGCATAATGAAGAAGCCAAGCATCAGCTTTTGAAGCAATCCAAGGGATTAAGACGTTCGTCTAACTTCGATCGTGTATTTATAAATCCTGACCGCACACTGATGCAACGGAAATTTGATCATGAGCTTAGAAATGAGTTGTGACTCCAGAGATCACTCTTTCCTGAGAAGAAGTTCTTCATCCGCAATGGTTTTATTGCTGAGGCCAATGGAGACTCGGAATTTCGAAACGACTTTTAAGCTCCTTAGACCATCCAATGACTTTTCCCTTTGCTAAAAATAGTCGCAAAATTTGCAATTTAGCCGCTCACCCGTCTTTCATGCTATCAAATGTTCCTCCTGATATCCGATCTAATATCCGACAGGAGACTCATGATTCCTTATGCATTGGTATAGATTCTACGCTTTCTACTCGGCCAGATCTTGAGCATGTCATTATACTTGGTGACTTCAATCACTTCGATGCCAATGAGCTCTGTAATGAGCTTGATTTAACTGATATAGTCGCATCACCTACGCGAACTGAGCATATACTGGATCATATTCTTGTTTCTACTTCTCTGATTGGTTATTATGACGGAAATTCTGTAACTAATAACCCACCAATTTCTACCTCTGACCATTTGACATTGTTTGTAACTCCCACGTTGACCTCAACTAATCAAAACGTTGACAATGATGAGCGTATTCATTGCATTTACGACTATCGCGCTTCAAATAAGGAAGATCTGTACGATTTATTATCAATGATTGACTGGGATGTATTATATGATGAAAATGACATTGATAGAAAATGGGAGATTTTTCATAATACTCTTATATTGGCAATTGAAACTACAATACCACGACACTATACCACAACACCTTAAACAAAGTTTCTAATCAATGAGAAATGGAAGGCTTTCAGAGAGCGAAACTGGCCCAAGTATAAACACATGAAAGAAAAGGTAAAAAGGGAGATATACAAAGCAAAACTTATCTAGGCAAGCAAAGCTGCTACCTCGAATAGGAAAATGTGGCAATTGGTCAAGCAAGTAACAGGAAAGTCCAGAAATCATTCAGCTATAAATGGTCTTCTAGTCAATGATTATGAAAGCTTGGATGACTTCCTTGTTGATCTTGTTCGAGAATTTTCTAAGTTCTCCACCCCAACTTCAAGCCAGAACGTTCACAAGAAACCTGCTTCAGATCTCTGGTCTGTTCCAATTACTGACGACATTGTTTACTCCCATCTCCGCAAATTGAAATCTCTGCTCGATTTTCTGTGCCTCAATTGAACAAAGAGCATTCCCGGATTCGTGGAAATTGGCCATCATATCCCCTATACCCAAAACTCAATCTCCAAAGATCAATGACTTTCGCCAGATAGCTCTCCTTACAACAGTATCCAAAGTCTTTGAGAAAATCATACTAGACGCTATGTGGCCTTAGTTCAGTGATTCCTAGCTTTTGACAGTATTCATCACGCCACACTAATGGAAAAGCTTGTTGAAAAGAATTTCCCCAGTGGTTTTCTTGTATAGCTTGAAAGCTACCTTTCTTCAAGAAGATCGGTTGTAAGAGTTGATGGGAAACTTTCTGAATCATACCGCATGGAGCATGGAGTACCGCAGGGGTCAGTCCTCGGTCCACCATTGTTCTGTTGCTACGTTGGAAATTTCTGCAGCAAATTCTTCGCCACGAAAGTAGTGAAATACGCCGACGATTTTAACATCATTGTGCCGCTCCAAAGATCAGCTGATGCTATTAACAGCGAATTCGAGAACTTTAAAAACTGGTGTCTGCTTAACTCTCTTACTCCGAATGACAGTAAAGCAAAAGTCATAATTTCCACGCGTCAGTGCATTACCCTTGATGATAGACTTCTTATGCAGAGAAGCTCGAAGCTCGAAGCTCAAAATGCTTGGAGTGACATTTAATGAGAGACTAGATTGGAAGGATCACATAAAGAACGTCCAATCAAGAACAAGCAAGCAATTCTATGCTATTCGGAAGCTGAAGCCGTACCTGTCCTTGAAGGATCTGCACAACATCTATGAAAGTCTGATACGAAGTTGGCTAGACTACGTCTGTCCTCTGCTCATTGGTCTTCCCTCGTCTTACAGTGAGATGTTGGACCTCGTATTTCCAAGCGAGCACATCGGATTATAACCTCAAACGGAGACAATGTGTTCATTTGTCAATGCGAATCAATCAAGAACAGGAGGGAGAAAATGGGCATCAAGCTATTCAAGAAAGCCGAAAGCGATCCTTGCCATATTCTGGATCCGCTTATTCCAAAGAGACTCAGACATTGCAATCATCTACTCATCCCCCGTTGCCGCAGTTTAATGCGTCAGTCTTCCTTCATACCATATGTAGCTGCCTTGTTGAACAAAACTGATTTGTAACTTTTCTGTATGATAATCATTTGTCTTACGAAATATACACTTACCACTACTACTACTACTGCTAAATGCACAGTTGAACAAAGATATCAACGATAGATATGAGTGAATATAATAACTGCAGTCAAAAAGTTCTTCGTTGACTTATAGCATGGAATCATAAAATTCTTAAAAGAAAAGATATATTAAACATTAAACATATTATCTATACTATATTCAGGTGACGAGTCAGCCCCTTGTCGTGTTGGTTAAATGACGGAGAAAAACAACAGTATAGAAAAACAGAAGGAATATTTCATTAATATATTAAACTGAACAATGACATAATATTCAATCAAACGTGTAGAGAAAATGACCTGAACCCAAAAACATCAAATTAACAAAATAATTAAAGAACCATCGAAAAATTTCTAGTCAGTTCCAGTCAGGTATTTTAGAATTAGAAATCAAGCAAAACAAGGAAATATATATTCAAATATTAGAAAATGTCAGCAATTCAACAAACGTCTATTTCAACCACAAAAATATGTAATGTTTTTCAAGAATGATATGCTTAGTAACACTTTTGTGTATTTCGAAACCTCTAAGTTAAGATATTAGTTTTTAATCGATCAGATGTCATTTGCTCACTGACAATTCGACAGTAATCAATATATTCAACGTAGCAAAGTGCGTCAAGGTAACAAAGTTAAAAAAACAAGCTAATGACTAGTTAATTTTCAATAGGTACAAAGTATGATTTAAAAGAAAAGTTTTATATCCTAAAATGTCTAAAAATTTTAAAAATACTTACTAGAAGGACAAACAACGCTTCTCCTCATGTGTAATGAATTGGCGAGTAAGTCGTTCTGTTCAAAATTATGTTTATCACTTATATATTGAAAAGATCATATTTAACAGTCTGCCCATTCAGATGATAAGAGGACAGGTCGTTGCAGGTTATTGCAGTTTTAAGTCAGACACAAAACGCATAAACAACATCATAAAGGACAATCCATGAATGAAATATCAGTCAACATCATTAGAGCCACACTTATATCGTGTAAGACCTTTTCAATTTACAGTGCGTTGTTAGCTATCCGAGCAATCCGTAACATGTTTAGCAGATTACATTAATTCCAAATCCATGTGAAATCCAAGTCAAAACCAGACATTTTCAACAGTAATTAATATATTGCAATTTTAAGTCAGACAGAAATTTGACGCATTAACAACATCATAAAGGACAATCCATGAATGAAGTATCAGTCAACACTTGCATGCTCAAGCTCTGCATGCAAGGCGAATTTATGGATTTGAATCATCATCGTTGTAAGATAAGATATTCAATCTTGCTTCTGAAGCAGGTCTTAATCGTTTTAGCATTGTTTGTATCAAAGACTTTCCACTTAAGTCATTATTATCATCAATCGACGACGGTAGATTTCTGCCACTGACCTCAGGTACAACTAAGATTGTCAAAATCGCGATTGAAATTGAAAACACAATCAATATTACATGAAAAGTGAAAAGATGTGAATGGGAATGGTCTAGATGAAATAAGAAAGCGTCTCCTCCCAAAAAACACACACACCCAGCACTTGATGATGATGATGATGATGATGATAATTCTTTATTTCGTCAATACAAAAGCGGTATTTGACAGTAAGGGGGGAGGGGATACAAAACGACATCAAGACGCATACGAAAATTTTACAAAGCTTTTGTTGTACATTGCTGATCGACGCTGTAGTGGAAGTAAAATTCTGCTATGCCGCAAGGAGCGAGAAATGTTTCTTTTGACAAAATACTGAGAGAGGGGATGGAAGTCATTGTGTCGAGCAATTTTCTTGATTAGTTTGATGCATGACGCATCCAGCATATCGCGGAGACAAGATTGATGGTCGCTGCAGATATTGGCCCACTTCCGAGCAATACGGTCAAGCCTCTCAAGTTTGCGAAAGTCAGTTTGAGGCAGATCACAAATAAGTGGCCAGCATGCAACAATATGGCAGTAAACGTAGCTGACATAAACTTGCCAAATGATTTCATCAGAGTTACGATTGAGCTTCATGCGTTTTACAAAAGACATCTTCCTGCAACATTTTGCATAAAGATCTGAAAAATGACTAGACCAACTGAGGTCAGACTGGAAAAATACTCCCAGGATCTTCAAACAATTTACATTTTCAATTATATGATCCTGGATAACAATAGGAGTGATAACATCAAAACTAGAGATTCTGTTCATGCACATCGTTTTAGTTTTCATAGCATTGATAACCAGTCTTTTAGAGGCAGCCCATTCGGAGAAAGTGTCAATATCAGTCTGGAAGGAGCACGCGTCATTTGAATCGAAAGAGTCAAGATGAAGAAGAGTAACATCGTCCGCGTAAGCAACTATCTTCGTATTTTCAAAGGTTGGGAGATCATTTATGTAGAGAGTAAAAAGTAACGGGCCAAGAACAGAGCCCTGAGGAACTCCACTGGTAGTGTTTTTCCACGAAGTTTGAAAGCTATTCGTACAAACTCTTTGAAGGCGATCACTTAAGAAACTTCTAATGAGAGAAATCAAGTGAGGGGAACATTCAAAATTTTTCATCAAATTCTCCAAAAGTAAGTTGTGACTTATGCAATCAAATGCCTTTCTGAAGTCCACTGCAAGAACTCTGACGATGTTAGATTTGCACTTGCACCTATCACCCGAAAATGAGTTGGATGAAACTCTAGAAGGTATAACAAAATAATTTCATAAGCCCCTGAAAAGCCAAGGTAGCCGATCAAACTTAAAAAGAAGTTAAACCAGCCTTCCGCGATAAAGGACATTCTGCATAGTCTGATAAGACCAATAATTCCTCCAAGAAGCATGTTGCAAGCGATAGTGTGAGCTCGACCAATCTTGCTAACTATTAATCCAGAAAGTGACAAATACACAACTTCCATGGAACCGATTATTGCAAGTTTCACGGTCGGTTTAGTTGGCGGGTTCATGCTGAAAAATGAAATGCTGAAACCAAAACTACAAAACATCGACCCCATCAAACATATTACCCAAACATGACTCAGTCGCAGACAGCGTCTCACTTTTCCTGAGTTAGCGGAACTTTGTTCATCATCATGATTATTTGCTGTATCCGACCGATGATGCGCTAGCTCAATAAAGTCACTAGCGTCCAAATTTAGAGGTGATTTTTCTCCATTGCACTTTGCTATTTTTGTGGCCACGCGTTTTAGTTGTTCAACACGTTTGGTATGAAGCAGCCAAACTGTAGATTCGTTGAGATAAAAGGCACTGAGTAACATCATCAAAAAGAATATTCCACCCATGTAAAACTTCAACGAGTCATGCTCAAAGATAGATGCAAAAATGACGTATAGAATGACTCCCATAGACCAACTTACTGCAGTCATGATATAGAAAAACAGTCTGTTCTTGTTTCTTGCTAATTCCACATTGAAAGCGAATATGACTATTGATCCTGCCGAAGCAAATCCTACCACAAATGTAAAAATGCCACGAATGACAGGATGAGATGACACCGATCGATGAGGTGTTAAATGTGCAATGAGGAACAGCATAGAAGATAGTATCATCATCGGGTATCGTCCCCATCGATCAGCTGCTATACTAATGACTATACAACCGATAATGATGCTAACATGAATGATTATGAATTTTTCATTCGAACACCACTCCAATTCAGGTATTGTTAATGATGAGAATATAACTCTGCCATTACATTCGACGTATCGCGTCTGCATTAAAGCATTTCTGCAGCATTCCATGCAACAACAAAGTATCAGAGAGAGAATTTGATAGCGACCATTCGCTTTGATGGATTTAAGGAGGTAATCACGCATATTGAGACGATATCGAGAAAATAGATGCACTCTTTCAGCGCGTAGCAATTTATATTTATGTGTGTGACTTTGATAAACGTGTTTATAAAATGTTTTGTCATGTGAATGATCTCAATGAGAGACATTGTGGTATACATGATGCACTCATTTCATTCAGCTGAAGAACGCTAATTATATTGTACCAAATACTCATCGAATAAATAATGATCAATAATGAGGGATGTCCAGATTTCAGACAGACATATTAGTAAATTCTGAAGCACACACGTGCTGACGCGTGCTGTGCTGACGTCGCTCCGAGCTTCTGTGTTTACTTGGTGTTTTTCATGATTTGTGTCATCATTTGTGTCCTAACGTATCAAAAATTTATATGAGTACAATCCTCGTCTGTCTGTCTATCGTGTCATTGCATTCATTTTCGACCATTCTTTGTGGATATATCCTTATCGTCGTACATTTGTAATACTATCCTGGATATCTGCTTGACTTTGGTGAGTTGTTCTCCGTGCCTCTTGTCTTCTGGTCGGCGTGGTGCGATCTCGACGTCATAAATCGGGGACATCCAATCAATCAGATGTACTGCTTTCCGGAATAAGTTAGCGATAGTGATCTGCAGTGGTCGTGCCGCGGTGGTCAAGTGGTCTGTGTCTCTACGTTTCGCTTTTAGGTTTCTGTGTTCGAGTCAGCTCTTGACTGTTCGGATTAATTTTTGCATTCAGTGTTTTCATCAACGTGTATAGATAGAGAATTATTTTCCGTTACTTCTATCATGGATGCCAAGGACTCTAGTCGAACTGCATTCGAAGCTGCTCGACGCATGTCGAATTCCCAACTTAAGCAGCTAACAAAAGATCAACTTACATCTGCCTTGAGAGATGCCATTAACAGTTTTGAAATCACTCAAGCAAATAGCATTAGTGCTTCGATGAAAGATTCTTCTGTATTGTCAAAAGAGGAGCTAATGAATGTTTTGGACATGAAGCTTAAGGAATACTTATTTCCGATTCAAAACACCATCTCTTCATTGCTTCAAACTCAGAAGGACATGAAAGGTGAATGTGATATGCTGAAGACTGAGATGGCATCAATGCAGCTCGAGAGGTCAAGAATGACGAATGACCTGATGACTGAAATGGAAGAACGTGTTAACAGAAGGCAAAATCTGATTGTTTTCGGTGTTCAGGAGAGTATGAATGGCAGCCTTGAAGAGCGAAAGGAAAATAATAAGGACATTATAAACGCCATTCTAGATGAAATTGATGGAGACTCTGATGAGGTTAAGTCAGTCACAAGAATTGGCAAAATTAATCAATCCAGACCGCGAATCATGCGGGTTACTTTCAACAACTATGAGTCTAAACTGTCTGTCCTTAGGAATGCAAAGAAGCTCCGTGAATCGATGACTTACCGACATGTATATATCAATAATGACCTCACGAATATGCAACAAAGGGAATTTAAGATTCTGAGGGAAGAATTCAAGGCAAGGAAAAGTTCTGGAGAGGATGTAGTAATACGTGGGGGACAGGTGATGTTGAAGACAAAAGTCCCAAATTTTCATTAAGTGATTTTACATTCAAACCTCCAGTTCCTCATGTTATTCTATCGAATGTTCAATCTCTTCGACCAAAACTTGATGACCTTGCAGCTATATCATCCCTACGTGCACCTCATATTATAGCTTTGTGTGAGACATGGCTGAGTGAAAATGTGTCTGACGATGAACTTCATCTTCCTAATTATTCAATTTGTCGGAAAGACCGTTATGATGGTCGCCGTGGTGGAGGAGTTTGCACTTATATTCGGAGTGATGTCCCATATTCTATTGTAGATATTGCAAACCCTCTACAATTTTTCGAATGTCTTTGTTTGCATGTGTTGTCATTTGATATTATGCTTTTTGTAATGTATATTCCACCTCAGCTATCTGCTTTCCAACTGTCACAGATAAATTCGCTTATTGTTAGTTCGTGTGATCGTTTTTCAAATGCAAATATCATGATTGTTGGTGATCTCAACCATTTTCAGACTGCTGAATTAGAAAAATTCCTTGATTTGTCTCAAGTTGTAAATTGTCCTACTCGACAAGAGTCCATTTTGGATAAAATTCTTCTGAGTAGTTCGTTGTCATCTTTGTATTTCTGTGATGCTAGCAAGTGTCCTGTATCTGTAGAGGCACCTATTGGGAAATCAGATCATTGTATTGTTTGCATCAGGCCTCCTTTCTGCATGAAGGATTTTTCTGACGGGTCCTATACCGTCACTGTTTTTGATTACAGAGAGAGTAATGTCATAGAGTTTAGAGACATTCTTCAAAAATACCCATGGCATCACTATTACAGCTTGAATGAAACAATTGAAGCTAAATGTGCTATATTTAATGACATAATTCATAGAGCCATGTCCTGCATTCCACACAGTACGGTGAAGATGAACGGTAATGAGAAACCATGGCTTACCCCCAAAGTGAAGCACCTGATAAATCTTCGTTTTCATGCCTATCGTCAAAGAAACTTTCCCCTGTACCATCACTATCGTGTAAAAGTTAAGTCTGAGATAGAAAATGCAAAGCAGGCATGGGTCAGAAATGTAAAGGAGAGACCTAATGGCATTTGGAATATTGTGAATAAAGTAAGAGCCAAAAACAACGAAACTCGTCCACTCAATAAAGAATTCGCAGAGGCAATCAATAATCAATTTGCTTCAAACTTTTGTGAATCCCCTAACTGGTCCCTTTTGGCACAATTACCGGCTAGTGTTGATAAAGATTGGAACATTGAAATCAGTGTCGACAAAACAAAGGATATGTTGAGGAACCTAAAGGCTGGGAAATCAACAGGCAGCGATGGTATTCCAACTAGATTGATAAAGGCAGCTCACTCAGAACTTGCAGGACCATTGACTCATTTAATAGCCATGTCAGTTGACAGCAAATGTGTCCCGAACAGATGGAAATCTGCCAATGTAACTCCTGTACCGAAATGCAAATCGCCCTCTATTTGTGATTATCGGCCTATCTCAGTATTGCCCACTTTTTCCAAAGTACTTGAAGATTATGTACTCGGCAGCGTGAAAAAAGAACTCATCACGAGGTATGGTCCAAATCAATTGGGCTTTCGACCTTTCCACTCAACAACCCATGCCAACATTCGTGTTCACGACTACATTACATCTATTCTCGACGACTCTTGCTCAAAAGGTGTATTGGTAATAACTCTTGACCTATCTAAGGCATTCGACTGTTTGAGTCATGAGAGCTTGGTCAAGTCCTTAACTGATGCCTCTCTTCCGACAAATTTCCTTCTTTGGTGTTTTAGCTATTTGAAAAACAGAGAGCAGAGGGTGCGACTAAACAATGGATGTACCAGTTCGTTTCTCCCAGTAACATCTGGAGTCCCCCAAGGTGGAAAGTTATCGCCTTTTCTGTTTTGTGTTCATATGAGTTCCCTCCAGCCAAAGTTCCCACATATATTGTATTCAAAATACGCTGATGACACAGCTATTGTTGTGCCTGTCTATTTGGTTTCCGACTTGAGTTGCATTGCTGAATCCGAAATTAATAGAGCTCATGACTGGTGCTCATCTAATGGGCTTCGTTTGAATAGGCAGAAAACTAAGGTGATGCTGATCAAGAAGCCAAACGTGATGGTATCCCATCCAAATGATGCATTTTTTCAAAAGCAGCTGTCCATCCTAGGTGTCATCTACAATGAAAAACTTACTTGGGATGACTTCGTTCAGCATTTGTGCAAGAAAGCTACTCAGAAGCTGTACATCATTAAACGTGTAAAAAGGTATCTCCATGCTAGTGACTTAATCATACTCTACAACGCTCTCGTTCTGTCAACGTTGGAGTATAATGCACCTCTGATCATCGGGCTGAATCAAAAAAATTCTGAAAAGTTGGAGAAGGTGCGACGCCGTTCACATCGAGTAATCTGTGGCATGGACTGTGACTGTTCATCCTTCACTCCCCTACATGTTCGACGACGAAGCAGTGCTCTTAAGTTGTTCCACGGACTATCGAATCAGGAAAACTTGCTTAACGACCTTCTTCCTGACACTCATCCTCGTTCGCAGCGCTTGGTGATTCCTTTCTCACGAACTCTGTGTCGACAAGCCTCTTTCATACCTAAATGTACTTCATTGTGTAATCAGTTTTGTAAGCACAGAAGCGCTAGATGATTTACTTTTCTCACTACTTTTGACTGGACTACTTTCTGTCACTTTGAATGAAATTTGTAACTTTGTTGTGATGAATGCTTTCCATTTTGATGAAATATACGCTTTACTTACTTACTTACTTACTAAATGTTGGTCATCGTGATTTTACCTATTCTTCATTTTTTGTGTTTCATCTCTTTCTTTTCTACTCTTTTATTATTTTTTCACTCAAATCTGTCTGATTCTGAACTCTTCTGGAACATCTATACAATGTAAAGGTGCTGGCAATGCTCAATGCTCACAGTTCTGATATGCATTGGTTGTGCATTAAAAATGTCAGACGATTGATGGAAAAGCCAATTTATATTTATAAATAAAAGGAGCCACGAAAGTCATAATCGCCCGCATCAAGCAACCGAGCTTTCATGAAGTTTCCTTTCCGTTGAAAGCTACCTTTCGTAAGGTCGGCCTTTCGATTCCGTATCAAGTTTCTTTCCTTTCAACTTAACTAACGAAAGACACTTTCATGAAAGGAAAGGGACCTTAGTAGGTCAACATCTGATTGTTGCACTTTGATGATTCATTTATTGGTGACAGGAAGAATGTGATTGGTCTGTTTAATTTGTCTCACGTCCCCAAGTTGTCACAGCTACGCAGCCAGATGTGATAAAAACGACATTGATCCTAACGAACGACCACGATCCTCATCTTGAAATATGGACACAAAAGGCAAACGTGTATCTCCTATGACTAACATCATCCTATGCATTGTACATCATCCGTCTATCCACATAGTGACATAGAATATAACTGCGTGACTTCATCTAAAGAACATAAAACTGCCCTGATATTGTCAATTTTTCACAGTTAAAGGCTATTTTCTGTAAGCAATACATTCAAGCGCTTGTGCAATTGTCATCTGCTGTCTGTTGTCTTCAAGTGAGGTGAATTGTCACCTCTCCCCTTTCTGTCATTTATTTCGTAGTATTTCTTCCTTCAAGCTTCTGATATGAGAAAGTCCGTGACTATTAAATATCACGCAGCTAAATAGGTCTGAGCTTCTTTCTGTTCATTATTAAACTCTTCGGGAAAATGTGACAAAGCTAATTGTTTCAAAAAACGTAAATTTTCGGATATTTGGGTTAGCAGAAGAAATTTAGACCATATTTAAGGCTTTTCAGTGAAAAGAACAAAAATTAAGGCTATTTTAGGTTTCTCGGTCACCATGGGAGGCCAGAGCTCGTGCGAGAATTTAGCAAGACAATGTCAATGGCTCAACATTCACCGTCCATCTAAAAGAAACCTCTGCGTTGGATCTGATTGGCCCTCATTCCATTGACATGCTCTCTACGTAACGCCAAGTTGTTTAGTGGGACATTCTCGGAAGAATCGATTAAAGTCCTCGAAATAACAAAATCGCTGTTCTGTATCAAATGAAATTTCTTTACAATTTGGTCAACCAGTGAGACTGTTGAATATCGAAAGAGAATGTCATATTTAAGCCTATAATAATTAATGTCATATTAATGCCTATTAAGTCAATAAAAGACACCAGCATCCTGGAATCCCCGACCGCACTCAAAAACACCGTTGCAACTTCAGCGTGGCCTAGTGAAGAAGGTGCGAGCTCGTCTCCACCGCGGACTTCGGTTCAATGCGAGTACGGTGGGGGAATCAAGGGTGCTGGTGTCTTGTATTGACTCAATAGTTGTCATTCTCTTTAGATATTCAATGGACTGTGACAGACCTTTGTTGCCAATCTACTGTGGCAGTTAGAATGTCAGTTAGGATATTTTGTTGGCATTCAGACAGTGTGAATTTGTCTAGTTTGACTATGTGGCCTAGCAATTCTTTTGTCAGTGCTGCTGGCTGCTCTATAATGTAGAGATTCTTTTGTTCTTTGTTGTCACAGAAATGTGATGTTCCAATCTATGTATCTATCAATTGATTTTAATTATTGACTTTGTTGTAAAGCTGTGTGAATTGTCATTAATGATGTCAAATTAGTCCGGCAGCCAGAACGAGTTTCTGCAGGGAACGAGGCCGAAAGTGAGACTTTCACAGAATGATGTACACCCTATGCCTACTACGAATCGGCACGTCTGCCGAGTTCTATTTCCTATGATATGCATGTGCTTTTATCATGCATCTAGTCGGCAATGTATGCGAGAATGTGGTTGAATGTGGATAAAGTTGCTCAAAATGTTTGTGTTTCCCGACATTATGAGGCTCGCCAAATCTAGATGCGTTTAGCTTTATAGACAGAGGTGCATGAACATGATAGGAAATGACCTGAAGACATTCCATGCCAAACATTATGACTCTAGGCTTAATACTTTTCGCTTAATCAGAGAAAACATGGAAAATTTCATTTTAGTCAAAAACTGCAATCTGCGTCCCATTGCATGGATTTACATGTGTTTTTCTTTGATCTTGTCTGACAAGAAGAGGAACTCACTAGAACTCGGCAGACGTGCCGATTCGTAGTAGGCATAGGGTGTACATCATTTTGTGAAAGTCTCACTTTCGGCCTGGTTCCCTGCAGAAACTCGTTCTTGCTGCCGGACTAAATGTGCTGCACCAGTTTTCATGGATTGTCATTTGGCAT
Organism: Prostheceraeus crozeri; assembly: GCA_907163375.1. Classification (NCBI taxonomy): domain Eukaryota; kingdom Metazoa; phylum Platyhelminthes; order Polycladida; family Euryleptidae; genus Prostheceraeus; species Prostheceraeus crozeri. The sequence continues at coordinate 122,156 of CAJQUW010015899.1, read as the reverse complement.
TGAGAAAGCCTACGGGTGAAACGTCTGCCATCAAACCGCTAATACAATAGTGTCCGTTGAAGGAATCCTGTTTTTCATATATTTATAATGATAAACACGTGTGATGATGATGCTATCTACAACAACGAAAATGTTTCACCGGTAAATGATATAATCGTGCGGAAAGCTACAACATCCCAAGTCAATCTAAATTCATCTGACATAATCGAAAATGCGAGTGATGGAAATGAACTTGATCTCAGTCAGACGACGAATAGGAATGTGGGCAGCTCGAAAGACAGTAAGAAAATTTTGCAACTCGACTGATAATGTTCTTCGATTGATGCAATATGAAAGAACAGAACACGAAATTCGCATGGAATATTGGAGATTGAAGATCCAGTTCCTGAAGGAGAAGCATGATCGATTTATGAATCCACCGCAAGACCAGTGACGTTTGTATTGTAATCATGTTGCGATTTCGAACTGGAATTTCTCATAATAAAATCAAGTTACAGATCATACGTTATTTTTCTGTCTTACTCAAAAATAGAATAATATAATCAAGAAATAAATAATGACATTGTTGACAATATACGCGTAATTCTGTAACAATTTTGTTTTGTTCGTTTTACATTCATTTTCCCCCATTATTGGGAGTTGGGTGGTGCTGTCATTTGACAGTCTTTGATTGGAGCTTTGTACATTTTAAGCCCGGATGCCCTTCCTGACGACTACCAATGGTGCTTTTGGTCGGCTTCGAACCTAGGACCACAGGATCCTTAGGCAAGCCCTCTGACCACTCGACTACGGCTGCATACTACCACGGCTATAACAATGTAATTATATAATTTTCTTACAATAAAACGATTCTGACATACAGAAGTCTATAAACATAACCGTTGAACTTCAAAACTTGAGTCTATTTAACACAAATGAATTCGGATTGAGACAAGTTTGCGATGTCTATTGAGAATCAACTGTCAATAGATTTAATCAATGTGACCAATGAATCATGAAAAATATGTGTTGATTATATTTCGACGTACTGCATTGCCCAATGAATCATTTTGAGATCCTGGGGAAAATGGTCCAACTCCATTCCAAATGTGGGTTCCGTCTTCTAAAGGCGCTTTATCTTCTTGTAAGATCTTTGAAATATTAGATAAAATCGAGGTTGCAACTATGACAATATCGTATCGAGTTTCAGTCTGACAGTTGTTCCAACGATAGGAAATCTTCTTTTCCATTGAACGAAAATGCGCTCAACGGAAATTCTCGTTTTGGTCAATGACTCGTTAAATCGAATTTCGGGATTACCGGTTTAATCAGCTACTTTGGTCATGAGATAACGTCGGCATGAATAACTTTGATCACCAATGAGAAGTGCATTACCATACCTACCCGCTTCTAGATCAGCACAAATAGCAGAATTCTCAAATATCCTACTGTCATGAGTTGATCCCGGCCAGCGAACGACTATATTCGAAATTCTGTCATCTGCAGAGCCAACAGCTTGAACATTGATAGAGAAGTACTTTTTGCGGCATCTAAATAACTCACCTCTTGAGGAAGATGGACAGACGATGTGAATGTGAGTTCCGCAGACGCAACCTATTACACGAGGAAAGCCAGCAATTGTTCTAAAACGATGTTCTGTGTCAGATATTTCCTCTGACGTTCTTGGCGTATGAATGAATTCACTGCGACGCCTGCAAATTATGATTGTGATGTGTTTCACTGCAGCGGACACGTATGCTTGAGAAACATGGGCTACGTCGGCAATCACTGATTGAAAAGAGTTACTAGCAAACAGACGGAGAACTACACGTATACACAAGGATAATATTGGTGGAATCCACAGTCCACGATCACCTTCATCAACCATGAAAGTTTCCATCAAATATCTCACTCCTTCCTTTGAGAATCGAAAACGTTTCAAAAATTCTTCCCTTCTCTATCTATTCAAAGGGTTGCTTCGGTCTGTTATGACTCGATAAGGTCTACGTGAACGCAAAAATTGTTCGAAGACGTCTAAGGCGATCTATGAGTACCATTCTTAGTCGTGCATGCAACACAAATGAAGTTGATATCAAACTGCAATTCAAAATATGTTTGAACACACCCAACAGACGGAAATGATTGACAAAATTCACACGAAAGATTCAATCGATTTCGTGAAGAAAAATATTACTTTCGAGAGGAAAGGCCGGACTTTTGACGAAAGGTCGGTTACTTGATACGGGCGAATGATCTATTGGCACGAGGCCTTTCGTCCAATCTCAACGGATGCTAACTTTGGACAGAAACAACTCTTAGATGCAAACTTAGATATAAAATTTGAATCATTCATAACAGATACTTAAAATATAGAGATAAATATAGAGATATCCGTATACATGAACATAATAAAAATCAAAGCATAGCAATACTGTGAGACATAAACTATACAACCCAGTACTCATAGAAAGCATAAAAATGAAAAAAGGAAGAAATCTACCACGGAAGGAAAACACTAGCTATAAAATCCTTTTGAGCACAAAGATCTGGACTCCTTAGTTTGATAATGATAGCCGTGGGGATTGATATTTGAATCCCTACCCCACCCCATACCCACAGAAAAACATGCGGCTATCCCCTGATTAATATATTGCTCTTGTTCGTATAGAATGCTTGATTTCCAATATCTCCATCTCAGTGTAAATTCTGCACAGCATTCAACGATCCGAAGGCCGTATTAGTCTCCAGAGATGCGGAATGGGAGTCCTTGAAGAAGGTCACTGACTGTGTGTTGTGACTTTTATGACTGGTCTTTGCTATCTTCGGTATAGGCCTATTGCTCTTTAAAATTGTAATCGCTATTTTCTATCATTATTGAGGCGTGATTCTGACTAGCCAACAAGAAATTATTGCACCGAAAATTTAACTAATGCTCGTTCAAGTAAGGAATAGAACCCGCTATGCACACGCATTTGACTTACAAATTTACATTTTCATGAATCATTTGGTTGCATTAGCAGATAGGTGTTCTTTATCTATCTCTACTATATCTACTATCTATATCTAGTTCTGCACACCACTGTAGTTCTGTACTTAGTTCTGCACAACACTCGAGCATTGCATAGTACGCTATTTTGAAATTTCGATGTTTTTTATATTCGCCTTTTACCGTTCGCTGTTATAACACTAAGCAACCAAGTCTTCATCAAGTAAAATCAAACCCAAGCTTATATTACATCATGTATACATGTTATGCGAAGCATTCTCAGGATATATACACACATTCATTTCAAAAGAATCATGCCTAAATTCCTCGCTTTAGACAATCGTGATTAAGTACAGTAAGTTTCACAAAAGCAAGCATGAATATTTATCAATATATCTATTGAAATTTTAACTGTTAGTTTAAGTTCTGAAGGACCTTAATGTCCTAACAATATCTTCAGTCAGCTGCTTTTCGTGAAGACTCGATTTTTACTGCAAATAGTTTTAAGTGCATGAATTTGGCTGTTTTGATAGATTATATGCGAGTTTCACATGTTCCATTTGTGAGACTATAATCCTGGGATGTCCTGTAAGTTGGTATTTGGCTATTTTGCTATTTTAAAATAATGGGAAGTCCATCAACATGCAAAAACAGGGTTGAACATAAATAAAAATATTTATATGTTGCTACACTGCCAGTACTTCAAAATGGTCACTCTGTCACAAAAAAGTCACCTGTCAAAAATTCTTATATAGGCCTACACTGTATATTTGCAGTCTACCAATGTGTGTTATAGTCATCGTTTATTGCTCAGTGGATCATGCCATGTTCATATAAGTGAATATTCCCGTTTAATATTTGTTAATTAAATTAATGTAGCAATCATTGATAATTCTATCTCCATTAATGCCGATAAAGAAAATAACTATCAATGCGAGTTTGGCCTTCGTGCATCTCAAGTACAGCATTTTTTTCGCATCAAAAATCGATTATATACACGTGATGAAGGAAAAAGCTTTGAATCAATCTAATCTACTATTATAAATATAGACTTCGATGAAAATGATCCTGATTTTCTTGACCACTCATGTCACCGAATTATTGTACAAGAATTGGGAGGATGTGGACCCATTTGTGTATGATGATGAAATGCAGCAGAATGAACCATTTATTGAGCTACACTTAAGTACCTATGCAGTTAAGGATGCCCATCAGATGAAAATGAAAGTTCTGACAGGTCGTGGACAAGTGAAAAATCTGAGCTTTCATCAAAACTATGACTGCAATGCGAGTAGTAGGCTTACAGTTGAATGATTTGATGTGAGAAATCTTTATCACACTGTTCATGTATCTGACGAAAATCATTCAACATTTTCATGTGTCTTGCTTTGTGGGTTGGACCCAGCAGGTCTTCGATATCGTAATTAGTTTAAAATCTAGGTTAATAATGATTAATGGCATTCAGCACGCAATCTTAATTACTGTATATCACAAATAATTTCATCTGAGCTATTTTTGCTATTAGAGCTCATATTTGTAAGTCTCCATTCGGCTCTGCAGTCTGCAGTAACGGAGACTTGCAGAATTCTTCCACTTCAGACGTCCTTGACACACCTGGAACTATCATTATAAGTCATTCAAAGTTATTGAACGCATGTTATTAATGTGAAAATGATAGCATTGATATTTCATGCATTTTACGTGGTGAGATGGGTAGGCTGCGTGACACTTTGTAATTCAACATCGAAGTGTGATATGATGTCAGTTCTGATTGCTTCTAGTGAATGTCAAAAATCTTCAGAATTCCCATCGAAGCGCTATGGGAGCTGTGGGGATGGCTTTAATGCCCATACCCACCCCATATTCATGGGTACCCATACCCATGGGTATCCTCACAGAATCCCCATACCCACGGCAACCCTGATAATTGAAAGGATGTCATAGCGCGCGCACTTGTAAATCACAGAAAGCCTTCTTCTGACATCAGTCGAGGAAGCATCACAAATTTGGAGATGTCAAGAACACTGCTGGATAGAATATTTGTCGATCTTGGGGGACACTTCTGAGGTTTATCAAGCCATTTTGGGACGTGTTCTGACACTCTCTCTCCAAGACATCTTGTTGTCCTCCCATAAGTATACCTGCATCCATAAGTACAGTATATTTTCATATTTAGCAAAATATTCGTAAAATTTTCTCAATGTATTTCGGGTATCTGTTTCGGGTAATTTTTCAATGTATTTGATGGAAAAATTTAGCAGCTGTAGGAAAGAAATCCCTGCTGGAGCTGCTGTTGAGGGTCCGGTGAAGATGACTACAAGGGATGAAGTGGCTGAGCAACTGAAAAAAGTGAGATCGGGTAAAAGTTGTTGACCGGATGACATTCCTATTGAAGTTTTCAAGGTGCTTGGGGACTATGGCTTGGACCTTCTGGTGTACCTCTTCAATGAGATACTGACATCGGGAAGGATACCGGACGCGTGGCGGAAAAGTGCTATTACACCTATCTTCAAGGGCAAAGCAGACCATCAAGATGTTGGCAACTATCGCGGTATCAAGCTTCTCAGTCACACCATGAGGATTCTGGAGAAGATTTTGGAGAAGCGTCTTCGTGATCTTATTGAGGTGGATATGAATCAATTTGGCTTCAAACCAGGAGTTGGCACAACAGACCCACAATTTTGTCTGAGAATGGCGATGGAGCCATTCAGAGAGAAAAATAAGCCTTTCCACGCAATGTTCGTTGATCTAGAAAAGGCCTACGATACAGTCCCAAGGAAGCTGATATGGAATTGTCTCCGCACACGGGAAGTACCGGAGTGCTACATCCGTTTAATACAGGACATGTACAGGGACAGCACAACTGCAGTGAGATATAGACAAGGTGAAAGTCGTGCCTTTCCTGTCTCGGTTGGGCTACATCAAGGCTCAGCTTTAAGCCCATTTCTCTTCATCGTAATAATGGATGAAATTTCCAAGGATTGCAGAAGAGGTGGTCCCTGGGATATGTTATACGCCGACGATCTCGTAATATTTGGAAGCAATCATCAAGATGTAGAGTGAAGGTTGGAAGCATGGAGGAGAGCATTTGAGAGCAAGGGCCTGAGGGTAAGCCGTTCCAAGACCGAATATCTGTCGTCCGACCCAAGAAGAACAACAATGGAGATTCAGAGTCAGCCGGTCAAGAGTGTGGACTGCTTTGAATATCTGGGGTCCATGGTCAATACTGAGGTGACCAGCGCAGGTGATGTTGCACATCGAGTACGTTGCGGCTGGAAAATATGGAAGAGACTGACTCCAGTGCTATGTGACAGAAGGATGCCACTGAAGATAAAGAGCAAAGTATACTCTTCTATGATCAGGCCAGCAATCCTTTATGGTTCTGAGTGCTGGGCCCCTCTCAAGACAGATGAGCAGAAGCTGCACGTGGCGGAGATGCGGATGCTAAGGTGGATGCAGGGCTACACACGCTTGGACCGGAAGACCAATGAAGAAATAAGATCTAATGTGGAGATAGCCCCTATTCAAGAAGTGGCAAGAGCAAGAAGGCTGTCATGGTTTGGTCATGTGCAGCGTCGCGGAGAGAGCCATCCCCTAAAGAAAACATCACGTCTGCAAGTGGAAGGAAGAAGAGGTAGAGGCCGCCCGAAGAAGACCTGGACAGCGACAGTAACCGCCGACATGAAGGCAAAAGGAGTGGATGCCTCCCTGGTCCACAACCGGAAGGAATGGAAAAAGAGGACTGGACCTACCGTGGGATACGCGGGACAAGGGTCGACAAGGTGAGCAAGGTGAGCAGGAAAGAAATCACATTGTAACCTGAATCTTATAATACCGAGCTTGCCAATGATATTTAAGCGGAAAGATATTTCCTAGCAGCGACAGAACACTGCTGGAGGCTTCTCATCCCTCCTCAACCTCTGAAAATAAATATTTGTAGCTTTGCAAAAGTAGTAACAAAGATAGATAAAACATGAGTAAATTCAACTGATTAAAAAACAGCCATAATATGACAAATATGTAAAAAAGAAATGATGAAATTCATAAGAGTGGTAGTAATAATATTTCTATGAAGAGTTTTAAGATCTTGAAGAAATGTAAGAAAGACTATCTGAGAAGCTATGAAATGCCACTTACTCAGAAACTTCATCCTAATCTGAATGGACACAGGAATTGCTGTAAAACCGCGGTTGCTTGATAATTAGTTTGCTTTTTCTTTTCCTAAGTCTATGTAGCAAAATCTAATAGATGTATTGTTTTTACATTGAAGTCAGTCAGCTATGCAAATGTAGGATTTATTTCAGTCCCTTTCATAGAAATTTTGCAATACCATAGAAAGTCCTAGAATGGAAATTGCATGAAAATTATGGCACACTCCGGGGGAACTTAGTTGGGGCAAAAAGCAAATTTCTGGTCGGCATTTATTTTTCGTAAGTCAATTTGTGATCTCGATCGTTGCCCATTGTCTAAAGATAATGCACACGAAAGTAATATTGAATTTACAAAATACAGCAACAGGATGACAAAGAAGGAAATCCTTTAAGGCGTTCTGTATACTCACCATTTTGAAATATCGCTCCTGTAATCAGACACATATGCAACTTGCAATGTCGATTTGCAGAACATGCATTGGTCCATCTTGAAATACTATTATCCACTTCTATGGTCCCTTTTCCCAGTTTCCACTGCATGATTTTCCCAGACTGGAGGGCACACACTCGAGGGTCCGATCATAATAAATGGCCTGAGCATAAAAAGTTGGAATTAATTATAAGGTGGATGAGGTGTTTAAGGCCCACCTAACAGACTTAGAGCTCTACAGTCTTGAATTTTTGATTAGATACTATGAATTTGTTGTGTAGTTGACATGTGTGAGAATTTCATGCCGAATATTGCAAAACTTCTGGTGTACGAGTAAAAAGATGAGAAATCACCGAGTGGGCCTTATTTCCGACACGTGTAGGTAATACTGTAGGTAAGGTCCACTTTTGTTTTTTTATTCGATGTCTTCAATTTACGTAGCTTATAAGTCATTTCTAACATTTGGCTATATGCAATGGATTATATTCACCTTCTGGTACGCAAATGTGTATAATGAGGTTGGATCCAATATTTTCCTGTAATTCAGAGTTAGGACTTAGTTCTGCTCCTATGAAAAAAGAAAAGCCAAAATTGTTCATTGAAATACATCGACTTTTATTGAAAAATAAAATATATTTTTAACACTAGGAAAAAATAATTACTGATGGTAAACCTTGTTTTTGGAAACCAAATAGATAATCTCTATATTATATTATTAATCATAAACAGTCTTTATGGGCCTACCCATTGGAACAGTCAGGACAAACAACTGGGAACTCATCTTCGTCACTTCCATGACTTAAACCAACACAATCTTCGTGTACCCAGTCATCACATGCTATACACTGCCTCATATGCCTATCTAACTTTTCATCTTCCTCACAAATTTTGCAATACCACGATTCATTGCCAGCTTGCTCAGCTTTTCTACAACTACGCCTAGGCTTTTTTTTATTCCTTGGATAGAACAGGTGTTTGCTTAAAGCGCTTTTTTATCAGTAAAAGGTTGTTTTGTAAGCAGTTGTGCTTTATACGCAAGACTGCGCATCGTTTACGTGGATCTGACCTTCGTTAGATTTTCGGAGCACTAATTGTGCTACGATAGGCCCGGGCCTTATTACCAGCATTTTGTATGGGCTTTATTGGCTACATTGACATCGTTTTAAAATCAGTGTTTTTTCGTACTTTCCCGAACTGAAAAATCAAACTACTGCATAAGGTCATACAGAGGATGCGCCAGAGCTAATTTTCCATATTAAGAGCTCATCCACACCAATAATTAGTGTCATGAAATTATTGAACAAATGAAGAGCAAATATTAGATCAAGGAAGAAATTTGAATATACATATTTTTGAGATGCTATAGAATCTGATCCACTGATCAAAAAATCGATAAAACGTCTGACACTTATTTAAAAATAGATATATTTTCATTTCTTTTTTGTTGCGCTTATATTCGTCAAGTAGTTTTCGAGATCTAGCAAGTGGGCCTTATTCACCTCACCCGCCTCACTTTGTAGGAACAGACTAGCTTTTCTTATTTAAGCACTGTGAATACACAGGAAATGTGAAAATGTGTGTTTAACACGCCTTATAGGTGAAGAAAGAGCAAAGACCATAAAGCGAGGCGCCCGTTCCGCTTATTTTACATATGTATTACAATCACCTCTGCATGCGATAGCGCGACAGCAATAATCCATAAGGATATTAAACTCGTTGACAAAGTGCTCTTCATGGATTTACCGCCTCTTATGCAGTGAATGTCTCGACTCCGCTTGAAACTTCTCGGAGCACTCTTCTTTGCGCATAAATTCAATGCATCGATCACCAATGCTTTTCACGTCATTAAGTTCCTATTTGATTTGACGTTTTTCCTTCGTTCACTAATTTCGCCGCTTATTTTGAATTTGCATATTAAGAACGAGGTAGCCATTTTTTCGTATTATCTGTCAATATTGCAAATTGAAATATATTATCCGCAACTTATGCATTCTAAATTGAAAAATGAGACAAACATGAGATGTATGTACGCAATTAATGATATTTTGATAAATATGAGCAAACTTCAAATATTTTCTCATCTTCAACTAAGGACTCAATATTTAAATATTCTATTTACATTCTGTTTTCAAAAAGCATCATTTACTGATTATTATTGATAGACTAACTTACGAAATATCAGCAGTTTAATTAATACCCTAGGAAACAATTAACTTACATGTAAATATTTGAAGCCGTTATCTATATCGTCTACGCTCTCGCATTATCGCTATTTTTCATTATTTTGCAAAGTGTCAATCTATTGACTAAGTGTTCAATTGGCCGCAGAAGTAATAACATTCATCTTTAATTATACAATCATCTCAACAATACGGCAATAAGAACAAAGACGAACATAGCTGCGATTGTGACTAATTTTTGAATACTTACAAAACTGGACTTTTCTGAATAAAAGTTTGTGACTTTGAGGCACAAGAAAAACCTTTGCATAACTCAGCTGCATGATTCCAAAATTGAAAATGCTTCAAACCACTAGGTCCTGCCAAAATTATATACATGTGTATTCACTTGAAAGCTCACAAGTCTTTGCTGAGAGTTTTGAAAATTTGATTTCGACTCGGCATCATGATATACCATTTGAAGCGTCAAATTATCAGACATTTAGTAGAAATTATCAATGTATTCGAAATCTTTACTTACTGACGATAATCATATAAGGCAACCTACAAATGGTGGCAGTAAAATTTTGCGTACCTTCCGCATCCTTTACTCTCACCGAAATTCAGTGTCCTCAATAGTTGATGATCTAGAAAATGAACTCATAAAATGCTTGCTGATAATCTCACGAAGTACTTGAAGTTGAAACACTGATCATACGTATATCAAAGGGATCGATAAAATTCTATGATGCATGTACAATTGTACATACATTTAGGAAACTACTTATACATTCAGGCATTGTAATGTAAATGCTTGACTACAAAATATGTGGAATTGTCGACAGATGAAAAGGCATTTTCAATGTACTTGTATCAATGTCAATATATCGATAGGCATTGGAACAATTAGTAAAAAGTATCACTTCGTTCTTCAGTTCATGGACGGTAAATTCTTATTTCAGTTCAATGGCGGAAACTGAAATATCCCGTTCCCTGAGTTCATTCGTTCCCCAATAAACGCCTGAAAACCTCGTTTGCTCACTTACATACTTCGAATGCACTGGTCAGCAGCCACTGACGTCCCAGGATCAGCAGCTTCGATGGAGATCTTGCTGTTCGCGGTGGCATATATACGAGTATATGCCAGGTAACTTGCCTCCATTTATGCTTTGCAATAAAAAATTTTTTTACAATTTGTCGAGTTCTAGGGATTTTGTCTTTAAATCACGTTTCGTCTCATCGATCTGTTTTCGCAATGCTGACTCCTGTGATTTCCTGATACCCTGTTTTGAGGACTTGAGGAAGTTTGGAATCCTCATACTCAGAAACTTCGGTATTAGGTGACGCTCCTTGCATTTCTGGAGGAATTGTAATCGAAGATCAGCGCGGATGACTTTATCAGCAACCTTCACTCCGTTTTTCACCAACTGCTTAGTGTCTGAGCTCAAGGCCGGTTAAATTAAATTACAACAGAGAGTGCCCAATCGTTTCATATCCTTTCAATGTACAGCAAAAAGAATTGCATGTTCCGAACTAGTTTCGATGTATATTTACATCATCTTCAGCGGTTACAAAAGAGTCACAAAATTGCGTACAAGTCATTTTTATACAACATTGGATAAAATCAGTTTTCTCTTCATTTACATTTGCAATAAAAGTCGTCACCAAATCGAATACGTCACTTGTCACATGTCAACCGGTGTCATAAACACTCTACGTCACAATCTAAGTGATAGTGGAAACGATCCGTTCCGTTCATTCGCAAGGCAGTCAGAATCAGAATTGTTAGCTATCAAAATTGATTCGAGAATAAACGGAAATTTGTAGTAACCCAAGATAGAAAAGTTATCTTGTTTCGGTGCATGCTCGTGCATCGAAACTTCAGTGTGAGTTGGGTAGCCTCTAAGGTGCTCAGTAATGCGAGTGTTAAAGTGCCTAGTGGTGGCACCGATGTACCGCATCGAACAGCGGTCACAGGCATAATTGTAGACTATGTTTGATTTCAAGCCACTCGCAATCTTATCTTTATTTTGAAAAAAATCTCTGAGCTTGGAAGTTTTGTAAGCGGGTTTAATAACAGCTTCAGAGAGACTTTGGTTAATTTTGTGGATCCTGCTATTCAATTCTTTAGAGCTTTCTTGAATGAACGGAAGTGACCAGTAAATGATTTTTTTATCATTTTCCGATTTTGATTCAGTTTTGACCCTTGTCTGCACACAAGTTTTCTGCTCAATTTGTTGTTTTATTTTGAATAGTTTATCATCAGGAAAACCGCTATCTTTGAAAATCTCAATCATTTTGTCAGCAGCAGACTGATAAAGATCCCAATTTGAACAAATCTTGAACGCACGAGACAACAATGATCGAATTGCTGCCATTTTGTACTTCTCGGGAGCATAAGCGAAATATGGAGTATATACTCATGTGTTAGTAGATTTCATGTGGAAATCGATATGAAATTCTCCAGACTGAAGAGTGACCTCAGTATCCAGAAATGTAATACTGTTGTTCTTACTCTCCTCAATAGTGAATTGGATGTTATCATCCACATTATTCAAAAAATTCAAAAAGGCGTTAGCTTCGCTTCTGTCTCTCACTATGACGAAGCAATCGTCCACATAACGACGATGAAAGAAAGTCTATTGTCTATATCTATTCTCTGTCTATTTGTCTCTATCTATTGTCTATATCTAGTCTAATAAAAGACTATTGACCACATCATCTCAATGATCGATTTTAATGACGATTTTCCTTTATCCGAGATTGGTTTAAAGCATTTATTGAACCTGGCCTGCACGAACATTTTGTTCAGTTTTGATAACAAACTTTATCATCAGGTGGACGGTATGGCCATGGGCTCAAACCTTGGCCCTACCATGGCTGCTTTTGCGCTAGACATCATAGAAAGTAAATTTCATAAGTACGAAGGCAAATTGCCTTTCTTTTATCGTCGTTATGTGGACGATTGCTTCGTCATAGTCATAGACAGAAGCGAAGCTAACACCTTTTTGAATTTTTTGAATAATGTGGATGATAACATCCAATTCACTATTGAGGAGAGTAAGAACAACAGTATTACATTTCTGGATACTGAGGTCACTCTTCAGTCTGGAGAATTTCATATCGATTTCCACATGAAATCTACTAACACATGAGTATATACTCCATATTTCGCTTATGCTCCCGAGAAGTACAAAATGGCAGCAATTCGATCATTGTTGTCTCGTGCGTTCAAGATTTGTTCAAATTGGGATCTTTATCAGTCTGCTGCTGACAAAATTATTGAGATTTTCAAAGATAACGGTTTTCCTGATGATAAACTATTCAAAAAAAACAACAAATTGAGCAGAAAACTTGTGTGCAGACAAGGGTCAAAACTGAATCAAAATCGGAAAATGATAAAAAATCATTTACTGGTCACTTCCGTTCATTCAAGAAAGCTCTAAAGAATTGAATAGCAGGATCCACAAAATTAACCAAAGTCTCTCTGAAGCTGTTATTAAACCCGCTTACAAAACTTCCAAGCTCAGAGATTTTTTTCAAAATAAAGATAAGATTGCGAGTGGCTTGAAATCAAACATTGTCTACAATTCTGCCTGTGACCGCTGTTCGATGCGGTACATCGGTGCCACCACTAGGCACTTTAACACTCGCATTAGTGAGCACCTTAGAGGCTACCCAACTCACACTGAAGTTTCGATGCACGAGCATGCACCGAAACAAGATAACTTTTCTATCTTGGGTTACTACAAATTTCCGTTTATTCTCGAATCAATTTTGATAGCTAACAATTCTGATTCTGACTGCCTTGCGAATGAACGGAACGGATCGTTTCCACTATCACTTAGATTGTGACGTAGAGTGTTTATGACACCGGTTGACATGTGACAAGTGACGTATTCGATTTGGTGACGACTTTTATTGCAAATGTAAATGAAGAGAAAACTGATTTTATCCAATGTTGTATAAAAATGACTTGTACGCAATTTTGTGACTCTTTTGTAACCGCTGAAGATGATGTAAATATACATCGAAACTAGTTCGGAACATGCAATTCTTTTTGCTGTACATTGAAAGGATATATATATATATATATATATAATTCCAAATAAACCCGGTTGAAAAATGAATCAAAACACCATTTTTACTTCCCTGACCGGTTTCACCTCATCTTGGAGGCTTTTCAAAGGGAATCAATATATTAAACAAAAAGCAGCATACAAATTCAAAATTAACACTTGTTGAGTTTAGGCCTCAACATAAAAATATAAGCATTCTCTTTACGCTCACGCTGTAATTTTGATGCACTAAGACTAATATATATATATAGATATATTATATTACTTATATATTATATTACTTATATATTATATATAGGAGCCGCTGTGAATTTCATTGGTAAGTTATTGGCGCACATAGAGATGTGTTGGCTCATGTTCAGTGTTGCATATCTTGTGTGTGTTATATGTTGTCTATGTACTGTTTGGCGGTTTCTAAACATGTCGCCTGTTTGCCCAATATAGAATTCGTGGCAACCTCTGCATCTTATTACATAAATAACATTTTTTGACTGGCAATTCATGTTGTTCTTCACATAAAACGTTCTCTCTTGGCCATCTGCAACAAAACTCAGTTCTTTTCCTGTTATCAAAGTCGAGCAGGCTTGGCATTTTGATTCATTGCACTTTTCAATTCCTGTTATCGTTATTCTGTTGTTCCTTCTTGAAATGCTTAACAGTGATTTTGGTTGTTTGTATGATCTAAAGAAGTTACAATTTTTAAATGAGTTCATCAGCTTTAACGTGTTACTTGCTGGAATTATCAGCTTCTGGTAAGTATTAGGATTGTTCTTATTGAAAGTACTCACGAAAGGGATCATTTTGTTCATGTTTCGGTTTTTTACATTCTTCTTCGGAGAATTACGTTGACACTCTAAAGCTCTTTGAAAACAATTACATATAAGTTCTTTAGGGTAATGTAAATTTCTGAGAATTTGTTCTAATTCGTTCAATCTGCTGGTTCGTAGCTCAGGCTTGGAAACAATTCCTGCAATTCGTCTTGTCATATGGAAGATTATTATGGCTGTCGGTGAACTTGTAATAAATGTCCGTTTCTAATTTATCATTTTCTTTAAACACAGTCACATCTAAAAAGTTCAGCTGCTTGTTGTTGTATTCCAATGTGAAATTGATATCATTATGCAATTCATTCAAGATATTATGAAACAACTTAATATCACCGAAACGACTTTCCCATCATATCCAACAGTCGTCAATGTAACGTGTCCAAGATTGAGTTATAGCATTGGAAATATCTTCGGGATAAATTTCTTCAATAATGATGTACATTTTGTGTTCCAAGTAGCCCATTACTAAAATCGCGCATGTCGGTGCTTACGCGATCAATCAGATGCCGATAAATCGTCATCCGACCTCCAGACATCTACAATTAACGTTTGTAGTTCCCGTAATGATTTAAGTCAGATTTTGTTCTCACCTCTTGAATTTTTTCCTTTCGGGGTCTCGGCATGTTTATATATATATACAGGGTGATTCAAAAGTCGGTGCAAAAAGTAAACGGCGATGTCTCAGTGATTATTTAAGATACCTACCTAATTTTTTCTTCTTTAAGTTGTCAAAGGAATGGGGTTTGATTATCTATTTGTTACATTAGCACACTAATTATTTTTTTAACTGAATTTACTAATTCAGTTTTTGTTCATTAGCACACTAATTATTATTTTATATTAATGTATTAATTCAAATTTTGTTTATTCCCACTATGTTATTCTCCTTCAAAGTTTTTTAGATAATTACAAGCGATTTTCAAATAAGATCATATGAAGAAAACAAAGATTCATTTTGAATGCTCAAAAACATCACCATTTACATATACCACAACCAGCAATTCCGCTCGGTAAAGAACGTTTGAGATAGCATTTATCAGTTCTGACTGATTCAGCAAGATAACTTCGTTCGTAATGCAGCTCTTCAACTCTTCCATGGAGCCTGGCCTTCCATGATGGTATACCCTGTTTTTCAGTGTACCCCACAAATAAAAATCTAATGAGGAAAGATCCGGAGACCTGGGTGGCCACCTGGTGGGAAATCCACGTGCAATTACACGGTCACCAAACACTTCCTTTAGGAATTCAGAAACTTTCTTGGCGAAGTGAGGTGGCGCCCCATCTTGCTGGAAGGTTATATAATTCATCTTGCCCGAAGACTGAAGTTGTGGAATGACATGAGTATGGAGCATTTTAAGGTAGCTGTCACCTGTGACTGTCCCTTCAAAGAAATAAGGGGTCAGCTTTAGTTCTTTGGAGAATCCCATCCAGACACTGACTTGATTGGCATGGAGACTCTGTGAAACTCGGTGTGGCCTCTCTGTTCCCCACACTATACAATTGTGTCTATTTACGACACCATCAAGTCGGAATATTGCTTCGTCGGTCCACAGAATATTTCCTGGCTGAGTCGGTGACAGAGATCTTATGTGGTCTGAGAATTCAAGTCTGGATATCTCATCTGTCTCAGAAATTCCTTGACAGAGTTGAAGCTTGTAGGGGTGTAAACGAAGATGATGATGACGTAAGATTCTCCATACACTCGATTGTGATAATTCAATTTCATCAGAGATGCGACGAGTCGATGCTGCACCAAGAGGATTGTCAGTTTGATGATGTCGAAGAGTCAGATCCACATCTTCAATGCAATTCTGAAGCACTGAAGGTCTTCCAGTGATAAGTCGGTCCATGACAGACCTAGCTTCATCAAACCGTGCTATCAACTTTTTGATGGCATTGTAAGAAAATCGACATCTCTTAACATTATGCAAGCGGTTATGAGCTCGAATACAAGAAGTCACATTCTCACCCACAGAATTAGACAGGTCGTCTCTTCTTCCCATAGAAATTGACAACAATAAAACCTCTAGAATGGAAATTAAGCTTCATGCAATGCACAATAACGGCACATAAATCGCACGCATTTTCACTTAGATGCACCTGCCAACGTCTGTATCATTGGGTTAGAATCAGTCACATGAGTAAATCGAAGATTTTAATTGGTTCTTCATGCCCCAACTTAGTTCCCCCGGATGTGCCGCGACCTTGAGTCAATTTCCATTCTAGCGAACTTCAGATAAACAGTTTATTTCTATGCTTCTTCCGTTTGACTAGAAAGGTAACATTGGAGCATGCAACGTTAATGAAATGGCACAATCTGCTGACATAATACCATAGAAATCGAACAATGAGCAGCCAGTTCAACATTAAACACGCCAAATTGTGCGAAGCTTCTGTGACTGGATCAACCGGATCACACAGTAAAGAGACACAGACGATGTCAAGTTCTACAGAGAAGTTTGTGAACGTTTTTTCATGCGCCTTCTAACTTTTTTAAAATGATCGGAGGGCCAACATTATCGAGAAAACTTTTGCGCAATGATCTGAATTCTTCGAATCTGAAGGAATCGTGGCGATCGGAGCATTTTGAAGAAATTCAGAGCAATCCGCAAGCGACGCACGACTATTTTTCCTGTCTCTGCAAGGTATTAAAAATTTCTTTTTGCCCACTTATTAAATTCCTGCATGTCCCATCTGTTTGAATCAGTTTGCACTTCTAGCAAAGTGATACGATTAAACAATCTAATTCTGTGTTCTCACCATTCTGATAAAGTTATAACAGCTCTTTTCGCGTCTGAAAATCCATAACGAATGATGCCTGTGTCTTTGTTAACATCAGTTTTGCGTTCAAATGTTGGATATCTATGAACTTGAACATCAGTTTGTATGTTCAAATGTTGGATATCTATGAACTGGATACTTATGCACTGAGTCAGCAAACAGAGATTGCAAGTACGATGCAGTGGATAATTCGAGCAACTATAAAGCATATAAATGATAGCGAAAACTTCTGAAATTTTCAGCAACGGAATGAATTAGTGTGCTAATGTAACAAATAGATTGTCAAATCCCATTCCTTTGACAACTTAGAGAAGAAAAAATTAGGTTGATATCTTAAATAATCACTGAGATATCGCCGTTTACTTTTTGCACCGACTTTTGAATCACCCTTATATATATACATATATATATATATATAGTTTTTTTTTCAGAAGCTTGTGTCCAGATTATATTAAAATAAAATAAAACAATCAATTCACAACATGTTTCTGCATTTATTCTAAAGCCTTCATAAGGTGATAACAGAATTAACATAAAATCAAGCTTTTATATGACAAGATTATAATGAGTAAAATTTACAAGCGATGGAATGATATGACAACAGGACAATTAACAATAAAATCAGATGATGAAATGACAAATTTACAAAGACTGCTATGTACATGATGACGTGACCAAACGAGCTATTTACAAATTCAATGCCAGTGGATTAGAACCTCCTCGATCATTCATGAGTGCTTCAGTACTGGTACTTTTAATAAGAATTGAGTCCAAAAGACGAGGGTTATTATTAACCGTAGAGATAATCGTAAAGTCGTCTTTCTTTGGTGGATGGACGTGCATACTAACTTCTGTCGGAGTAGGATACGCTTTGAGATGTTCATTAATGCGAGTAATGAAATGACGAATGGAACTGCCAATGTAACATTTATCACAATGTTCACAACTATATTTGTATACAATATTTGATTTCAATTCGTCATTTATTTTATCTATGTTGGGAAAAAATTGAGAAGTTCTCAGGGTTGTAAAAATAACCCTTAAACGTACAGTCTCTGGTAGAAATTTATTTATGTCTCTGATGTGGCGATTTAGATTGCTTTCTTTGTCAGCAATGAAAGTGAAACTCCAATTCACGGTTGTAGTATCGCTTTAATTTTCATTTTTGTCGCTTGAACTTTGATCTCTGTAATTTTCTTCGACTTTTGCCTGGACGCCATCAATGACTCCGTCGGAGAACCCGTTCTCCCGAAAAATAGAACGGATGATCTCCACGGACGCATGATAACACTCAGGAGAAGAAGGTAAAACAAGGATTTCATGGCTGCCAAGCGATAGTGCTTTGGAGCGTAAGCGCAAATTGGGAGTATATACTCCAGTATTCGACAGAAGTTAGTATGCACGTCCATCCACCAAAGAAAGACGACTTTACGATCATCTCTACGGTTAATAATAACCCTCGTCTTTTAGACTCAATTCTTATTAAAAGTACCAGTACTGAAGCACTCATGAATGATCGAGGAGGTTCTAATCCACTGGCATTGAATTTGTAAATAGCTCGTTTGGTCACGTCATCATGTACATAGTAGTCCTTGTAAATTTGTCATTTCATCATCTGATTTTATTGTTAATTGTCCTGTTGTCATATCATTCCATCGCTTGTAAATTTTACTCATTATAATCTTGTCATATAAAAGCTTGATTTTATGTTAATTCTGTTATCACCTTATGAAGGCTTTAGAATAAATGCAGAAACATGTTGTGAATTGAT
Source organism: Prostheceraeus crozeri (assembly GCA_907163375.1). Classification (NCBI taxonomy): domain Eukaryota; kingdom Metazoa; phylum Platyhelminthes; order Polycladida; family Euryleptidae; genus Prostheceraeus; species Prostheceraeus crozeri. The sequence goes on along the minus strand of CAJQUW010015899.1, from coordinate 102,993 downwards.
TGTTTTATTTTATTTTAATATAATCTGGACACAAGCTTCTCAAATATTAAACAATCAAAGTAGTACCACATTGTTTGGTAATAATATAAAAGAAATTGCTTTCGATTTGAAAATCGAACGACTGAAGAACAATTCTTTCTTGCACAAGCGCTTTCTGGATTTAATCCTTCTTCAGGTGTATATAATCACTTATCTGTTCTATGAATCTGAAGAAGGATTAAATCCAGAAAGCGCTTGTGCAAGAAAGAATTGTTTTTCAGTCGTTCGATTTTCAAATCGAAAGCAATTATTTTATATATATATATATATATATATATATATATATATATAAACATGCCCAGACCCCGAAAAGAAAAAATTCAAGAGGTGAGAACAAAATCTGACTTAAATCATTACGGGAACTACAAACGTTAATTGTAGATGTCTAGAGGTCGGATGACGATTTATCGGTATCTGATTTACTGATTCTCTACAATAGGGTATACTAAACTGATGATGAAAAATAAGCCAGAAACGTTTGTAGTTCCCGTAATGATTTAAGTAAGATTTTGTTCTCACCTCTTGAATATATATATATATATATATATATATATTGTTTATAATAATTTTCGCCATTGACCAAATGAATAGGTTTTAAAGAAGAATGACACGGTCAATAAATATGGTCTTATCTCTGGACCTTATATAAAAAAGACCTTATTTATTGACCGTGTCATTCTTTTTTAATATATATATATATATATATATATATATATATATATATATATATATATATATATGTGTAAACATTTTTTTTAGTATCACAGTATTTGGTGAAGTATATACAGAAATGCTTCTGCCCGCAAAAAATCAAAACAGCAATTTAGCACTAGCGCTTTCAATTTATCTTCAGGTGCTTAATTAACAAGTGATACAACGTACAGGGAAATAGGCATATATTTAAAATTCAGTGGAAAAAGACATCAATGTAAAGAAAGTCATGATGAATTCAGAAGTGGCTTATAGATATCGATGAAACATTTTTCTTTTACCTTGCGTTCAATATCATTGTTCGACCGCATCTTATAGAAAGGAAAAATGTCAAAATTACCGGCTCCAAAATAATGCATGTGCTTGCTTACGTTGACGATATTCTTCAGTGTTTATCTGTTGTTTGTGCACACGCACTCTGCTTCGTAATGTTGTACTTGTTTCTCCTATATAAAATGCTTTGCAATTTGAGCAGATCATCACATGAGTTGCAATTCATGTTGTGTTTGATGTTGAAAGTTTTGCCGTTAAAGTTATAGGATGATCCCTCCGTAATATACTCGCAAGTTCCACATCTTTTATCGTTGCATTTGGTAACAGCAAGAGTTTCATTTGATAGAAATTTTGAATAATATTTTGAATTTTGAAATAATCGTACCATGCAGTAAGCACCATGTCTAAATCATAATCCCTGAATATTGCGATGAATCTTGATTTTTGCATTCAGATAAATCATTTTTAAGCGTTGCTGTCTGACCGACAGATTCTTAGCGTCTGCTGCATTGGTGCGGTACTTTCTGTTGCTTATATTAGATGATGATTCACCAGTATCTACGATCTACGTGTATGAAACAGCTTTCAATAGTTCGGCTTTTGCCTATGAAGTTTCAGCGTAACATGTCACTAACACACCATAACAGACAATGCAAATATGACTATCCAATGTTGGCTGCACTTATCGTGGCCAATCTTCACTTGAATGCATTTTTATAAATGTAGTCAACATTTGACTAACTACAATGAAGTGCATCATTGGAAGGCGTTTAGAACGAAAATGTAAGTCAATAAAAACGGTATTGCTCTGACTAAATGATGAAAGTTTATATGAGCATCAATCAAAGCTGCACAGCAAAGAAAATACACAACAATGCTGAAGAACCATCAGAAATCTCAAAATCACCAATCAAAAATCATAGCGAAGGGTCGCTATTTCATAATGTGTAGGCCAATGTACTAGTATATAAGATTATTCAAATATATATACTATATATGTACAGTGTATGTATATAGTATAAAAAAGTGAAACAAAAATGGCGAATAATGAAGATAAATCCAAAAACGTGGAAAGTCAAGGACTTTCTTAAGTCTTTTCCTTGACTTTCCACGTTTTTGGATTTATCCTTCAAATATTACAAAATGTCAACAATTCAGCAAACGGCTATTTCAACCACAAAAATATGTAATGTTATTCAAGAATAGTAAGCTTATTAAGGCTTTTGTGTATTTCGAAACCTCTAAGTTAAGATATTAGTTTTTAATCGATCAATTGTCATGTGCTCACTGTCAATTCACAAAACCTCTACCAGAAGTCATAGAAAATGAGTCGTATTTATGGCACATAGCTTATGCAACGTGTATTTAATAAGTTGCATTATCAGAGGCGATAAAATCCAATTAATGTGAAAGGCATTTAAGTACCACGGGAGTTTACATTAGAAATTATCACGGAAATATATAGTTTATTGTTTTCGCAATCAGAGGCAACTCCAAATGAAAACATTTCCATCGAATCTATGCAGATGAATAAAGTTATTCCATAGCTTAGTTGGATCATGCGCTTCATCATTTATTGTAGCTAAGGTAATTGCTTAACAATCAAATGACTCAGAAACATAAATGATAGGAAAAACTGTATTTTTCAGATAATGTGTTGGACAGACGTAGGTGGACCTACTTCGATCGACCATTGAATGAAGGCAAGGGACGCCTAAGTACTGTCTGGTTTGCTTGATTAAACTCAATGGAATAATAAAATGGCTAAATAAAATTAGTTGAATTGGGAAATCTTACGAATGCATCTGATACTTTTGTCTAATTCGGTATTTTCAACATCTATTGCTATCTGTAGCCGCACTGCAAATTGAAAAGGTCTATCAGGGTCTAGCTGTCAGTCTAAATCAAAAATTGACTTATTTATTTTAGATATCTATGTATCAGACATAGAGATCATAGTTGCTATCTGTTGTATGATGATTTGAAATATCAGTCAACATCATTAGAGCCACACTCGCATCGTGTTAGACCTTTTCAATTTACAGTACGTTATTAGCTATCCGAGCAATCCGTAACATGTTTAGCAGATTACATTAATTCCAAATCCATGTGAAATCCAAGTCAAAACCAGACATTTTCAACAGTAATTAATATATTGCAATTTTAAGTCAGACAGAAATTTGACGCATTAACAACATCATAAAGGACAATCCAAGAATGAAACATCAGTCAACAGTTACATGCTCAAGCTCTGCAAGCAAGGCGAATTTATGGATTTGAATCATCATCGTTGTCAGATAAGATATTCAATCTTGCTTCTGACGCAGGTCTTAATCGTTTTAGCATTGTTTGTATCAAAGACTTTCCACTTAAGTCATTATTATCATCAATTGATGCTGGTAGATTTCTACCACTCACATCAGGTACAACTAAGATCGTCAAAATCGCAACTGCAGTTGAAAGTACAAACAATATTGCTTCGAAGATTCTGTGATATAAAGTGAGATAGACAAAAATTACTAGATAGCTTGATAACGGAAAACATATGCCCAGAGCACTTATTCCACTCACCCGAAAAAGAGTTGGCTGAATCTCTATTACGTATAATAGAATAATAATAGAAGCTACCAGAAAGCCAAGGTAGCCGATCGAATTTACAAAGAAGATAAGCCAGTTTCCCGTGTAAAAATACCATTGAGGCATGCATGCTCTAATGAGACCAATAATTCCTCCAAGAAGCATGTTGCAAACAATAGTGTGAACTCGACCAATCTTGGTAACTACAAATGCAGAAAGTGAAAAATACACAACTTCCATGCAACCGGTTTCTAAAACTACTGAGACCTGTGTCGTCGGCGCGGAAATATTTACAGATGAACTATTGAAACCGCATTTGGCAATAAACGATCCCATCAAACATATTACCCAAACATGACTCAGTCGCAGACAGCGTCTCAGTTTTCCTGAGTTAGCGGAGCTTTGCTCTTCATCATGATTACTTGCTGTATCCGACCGATGATGCGCTTGATCAATAAAGTCACTTGCGTCCAAATTTAGAGGTGATTTTTCTCCGTTGCACTTTGCTATTTTTGTGGCCACGCGTTTTAGTTGTTCAACACGTTTGGTATGAAGCAGCCAAACTGTAGATTCGTTGAGATAAAAGGCACTGAGTAACATCATCAAAAAGAATATTCCACCAATGTAAAACTTCAACGAGTCATGCTCAAAGATGGATGCAAAAATGACGTATATACTGTTTCCCACAGGCCCACTTAATGCAGTCATGATAAAGAAAAACAGTCTGTTCTTGTTTCTTGCTAATTCCACATTGAAAGCGAATATGACTGCTGATCCTGCCGAAGCAAATCCTCTCACAAATGTAAAAGTGCCATAAATAACAGGATGAAGTAGAATTGACTGATGAGGGATTACATGCGCAATGAGGAACAGCATAGAAGATAGCATTATCATTGGATAACGTCCCCATCGATCAGTCGCTATACTGATGACTATATAACCGATAATTAAACTAATACCGTGGATGTTCGGTCTATCTTCAAAGCACCACTTGATTTCTGATGATGTTATGTTAGTGTCTTCACTTACATGTTTACCATGACAAGTGACAGCATGAGTCTGTTGTAATGATGTTTTGAAGCATTCCAAACAACAGCAAAGTATCAAAGCGACAATTTGATACCGACCATTCACCTTAAGAGATTTAAGAAGGGAATCGTGCATGTTGAATAGATGGCGAAATCGTTGAATAGATGCACTCTTTCAGCGCTCTGATATTATATATATGTCAACTTTTTTTATGTCAACTGTTTGCTTATGAAACATTTCATCATGTGAGAGAGATCTAGATTGGAGACATTCCGGTGGTGCACACCCATGCACTTTCTTTCTCCAGTTTAGAAACACTATCTTCCGATGCAGCACAATTGGTTCATACTCGTTCCAGTGGGGATTAAGCTTTGACGCTATCAGGACCGGGGGAGGGGATTAATCAACTTTTATATTGATTAATATAATAAATATGATATATAAATATATAATAAAATATATGAATATAATTAATCTTTTTATATCTCCTAAAATAAGTCAGATGAAAGTTCAATTTTTTGTGACTTTTAGTTTGTATGTATATTGAAGTTTCAGCAAAAATTTGGGCAAAATAGACTTACTGGAAGGTCAGTTTTAAAGGCCATTTTTAAAAGTACTTTTGGTACTTATGGGTTATCTCCCCTCCACGTTTTCAAATTTGTGTAAAATCTGTAGAGATAAATCGATCGTCACAAAACTTTAGGCACACGTAAGTGAAGATATTTTCTACCCACATGCCAAAATGTGTGCAAATCGGACAAGTCGTTTTTGAATTAGGGGCAATCATTTGAAGTGTAACGATATCTGCAGCTTGATCTGACTTCTTCTGTCGTCATCGTCTGAGCAGAAAGCAATGGAGGTCAACAATGTCTTTCTCGTAGAAATGTGAAGGTGCTGCGTGTTGAAATTGATTTGAATGCTATGTCGGTCGTACTGAGCGCCGCTTATCCATGAGAATTGCTGAACATCTCTCGAAATGGGCTGTTACTGTGGGTATAAGACCAAGATCCAGAAATGCTCCTGCCAGCTCTGTTACTAGCCACATTATATCTTGCAGAAAGTTTGACAAAAATCGTAGTCCGTCATCTTACTAATCTATCATCGGTAGTAGTAACAATTTCCGCTATCTACAAATTCTAGAGTCGCTCATTATTAAAGCTATGATGCCGGCTCTTTGTGTACAGAAAGAAACGTATCAACTTCACCTTGCGTGGTAGCAGATTAATATTCATGTTTATTAGCTCACTCTCGTGACCGCTCTCTGTCAGACATCGCAACTTGCCATTCCGTAATCCGGTGTGCTCCACTGAAGTGAACCGGCGAAAGGCCTCTGGACATGTCATCGTAATCCTTTTAACTTTTGTACAGTATTTCTTTTGTTTTATTTAACTTAACAATACAAGAAGTGGATGAACAATTTGTTTGTTTTGGGATTTGTGTACAAATCGATGTCTTTCTCGTCAACTCGTGAAGTGATGATGACCAGGCCACATCCCTACATTAACAATTTTAACTTAAACAGGTGTGACAAAGCAGTGGTCGTGGGAAGATTTCAAATAGCAGTGGATGAGACGAAGAGAGATAGAGAACAATGCACACATGAGCAACAATAACGCGTCGAACAAACGAATTCAGATCAAGCTGTTGGTATCGCTCCAATATATCGCCCGTTATACAGGGTGGCGCACGTAAACCGCCAGATTTTAAACTTTTATTACTCCTCAAATATTCATCCGATCGTCATGAAAGTTCGACTCATACTAGTTTGGAGTATAGGATTTATGATGATTATACCTGTTGTACTGAGAATAGTCAGAAAATTCTGATTCTATTGACCGAATGACATGTACTCATTTTGTTGACATCGAAAATCTAAATCAAGTTAATTAACTTAACATGAATCGTATTCTGCACAACGAATTGTGCGCAGTCTTGAAGTGAATATTGTTCAGTTACTTCCATGTCATATAAAATACCATTCGACGATTAAATCACTATCTGAAAAGAATCGAACATAGAAGAGTGGATGATTATTCGGTTGCAGAACGAGCAAAATGCGCGGCTTGGTACCAATGGCTCAAGAGTCCAGTGGAGGTACAAAGGCTATATCATTCAGAGTATGGCAAAAACGCGAGAGCACCGGATGTCCGTACCATAAAGCGTTGGCACACAAACCTGTTGACCAGTGGTAGTGTGGTGACTGTCAAGCGGGACCGGTCATCTTCTGAACGAACGGAGCAGAATGTGGAACGAGTTGTGCAGCACTTCGAGGACCCAAACACATCTACCCGTTGTGCATCTAATGCTCTTCAAGTGAGTCGCCGCACTATCCAGCGCATCCTCCATGACTATGGATGGCATCCGTACAATTAGTCCAGGTGGTGCAGCGATTACACGAAGAAGATCTGGAAAACCGAATGGAGTTCGCAGAACAGGAGCTACAGCGCATCCAAGCCAACCCGAGCCATTTAGTGGAACTAACCTGGTCCGATGAAGCTCACTTCCATCCTGATGGTGGTGTGAATCGCCACAATTGACGTTATTGGGCCAACCAGAACCCTCACTGGATCAAGCAAGAGTCTATGCACTCGCCACGCACCACTGTCTGGGCGGCAATCAGCCAATCAGGTATCTACGGACCGTTCTTCTTCAACACCTCCGTCAACAAGGATCGGTATCTCAAGATGCTACAGGAGGAATTTTGGCCAGCAGTGCAGTCGGACAGAAGAGGCAGGAGCATCATATTCATGCAGGATGGTGCACCTCCACACTGGGGACTTCCTGTGTGTGAGTGGTTGAACAAGAAGATGCCTAACAGATGGATGGGACGTGGATCTCCTAACATGTCCTGGCCACCGCGTTCACCTGACCTGACGCCTTGCGATTTCTTCTTGTGGGGTTTTGTCAAGTCCAGGGTTTACCATACACGGCCAACATCCATGCAAGACCTGAAGGACCGCATCATACAAGCATATCAATAAGTGACAACTGAGATGTGTCGAGAAACTGCTCTGGCCTACCAAAAGCGACTCAAATCCGTCCTCGAGAATGGAGGAGGACACGTTGAAGTTCGATGACTACTAACACTTTTTTTCTTATGTTTTTCATTTAATAAATGTTTTCTATGACATTTACCTTAATTCGTTTTGGTCATTATTGATAAAGACGTGGAGGAAATAAAGGGAAAAGTTCATCATTAAATTTTACATGTTAAGATACATTGTTGGTATGTCAATTATACTACATGTCAATTGGTCAATAGAATCAGAATTTTCTGACAATTCTCAGTGCAACAGGTATAATCATCATAAATCCTATACTCCAAACTAGTATGAGTCGAACTTTCATGACGATCGGATGAATATTTGAGGAGTAATAAAAGTTTAAAATCTGGCGGTTTACGTGCGCCACCCTGTATATTGGAGTTGGGAAGGCAAAATCTCGATATTCTCAATAATACGTATGCTAATGGCTTGAAAGTAAAGGTTTAGGTATGTCTACCTTATATGATATTTCTTCGAGAGGTCTATGAGTCATCACTTTCAGGTAGCTGATCTGCTGGTGGTAATAATAAAATCAAAAGTATTCAGTATGAAAATTCGCATCGACTGTGTCTGTATTGATATTTCGCCTACAGGCTTATCGACGAGTGTTCCCGACATTTTTTTACATATTGATGATAAACTCAACTTCAATTTTTTTCCTAATTCGCTTTTGGAGCTGTCGACGTTGTTTTACTGTCCGTGCGTAGTTCCGAAAGGAGAGATCTTCAGGCCCACTGCAAAAGTATTCGTAGAGACAAAGTCTATTTACCGTTTGAGTTTCAAAGCAGATGATGAAGTATGATGTAAAACTGACGCTATGAATTGACGCCGTCGTGTGTTCAGACAGAGCGAAAGAGAGTTGTGTGTGTGTGAGGCAGTAAGCGCACGCGCCCGCACCAATATTGGCTTTCCCGATAGACATTATATTTTGCCATCTCCGATTTTTGCAATGAAATTCTACGCAATTCTTGATCTATGCGCGGTACCTAAATATAGTAAGGGAAGTGCAACCCAATTGTACCTGGCTTCGTTTCATGTCAGAGAGGCTACTACGTCAACAGTAACAGATGGCTGACGTTCAGACAAGACTGTGATCAGATGATGAGCGTTCTCCAATGAATGCAGAGTAATGCATCTGACCCGAACACCCAGATTCGGTAGAATCCCATAATTTGTTTTCACGTGATTGATGTGACGCTACGAGTATGTTAAGTACTGCAGACAGGCTCGTAACCAGATCTGATCTACAGGGGGGGCATGGTCCCAAAGAAGAGAAAGGTGATGTGAACATCATCAACCATGAGAAGACTACAATCTTGAATTGATAATATCTAGATTTGTAGTTTGAATGATTGTTGTTATTTAAGTTAATTAATTATGTAAGGAAAGATAATGTATGATAATGTAAACTCCTGTTTATATTGTGCTTACCTCTTCTTACAATGATCAACTATCGCATATGCTTATAAATGAAATTGCACGCTTCATAATTATTAGAAAAAGCATTATGAATATGATGTAGCCTAATTTTGATTGAATGTATTAGGCCTACATGCATATCAGACGATTTAAGACTGCATGAAGCCTTTTTCTATGATACTGAATTTGAGTATTAAATCACCATATGATCTTGCAGTACATGATCACTTCACAAAGAGAAGATCAATTTAGAAAATCCGATCATTTTTCTATTGGTATTGCATCGAGACGGTTCAACATAAGAAAGATGTCGTGAGAGGGTGAAGTTGATTCTTTCACAGACATTTTAAGTAATCATGTAAACCTGAGACCTTAAGACATCATGTAAACCTGATATCAAAGTAATCCTGACACTACTATAGTATAAGATACGATTTGATTAATTCGTTTTATTGATCGTATATTGATCATGTAGATAACTAGTATTTTAGCAGAGGGGGTACAAAAATTAGCAAGGGGCCTGCAAGTGAGATCGTAACCACGCCTTTCGTCCAAAGGAAATATACTGAAAAGCAAGGTAGGCCAACACCTGATACAAAGATTGAAAGTACTCACAGGGAAAGAAATAAGAAATAGACAAGACATTTTAATGCATCAAAATTTGAAACATGTGAGTGACTGATCGGCCGTGAAAAACGAAAGAGAGAGACTGTTGGCCTTGCCTCCTTTTTTTCTCGAGAAAGCGTGGTCTGGAAAGAGAGGGGATATAGTAATCTCAGTTCCTTGAGTAAGACGGTTAAGCGACATGAGCAATCACTTCTCATGTGAACATTCACTTGGCCTTAAAACTGTTCGGGTAATTGCTATTGATAATTCAGCTTTTATGAAAATTAATGATGTAACATAAAAAATGTCTGGTGTAGAAATAGTATTCCAATGCCGGGTGATCATAACCTTGCCTTTATAGCGAATAAGTCATAGGAACGAAACATTTGTAAAGATAGAAAAATGCAATAATACATGAAAAGACATTATTTACGTTCAAATTTCAAATTGCTATTTACAGTACTAAAATTAAAGTAGAATATCATACTTACAACACCATATAGATATACTTGAGTAAAAGCTTGCAGAAATACTTTAGTTGCAATGAACAAATTTTGAAGAGTCAAAAAACACATCGATTCATGAAAAATGAAAAAACTCGAAAATACAAATTTTGAATTTGAATTTTTGGTATGAAGGTCTTCGAATCACGCATAATAGGCACTACCATTCAAAAAGTAGACTCGAAATTTGTAGTAACCCTGTTTTCAAAAAGTTGTATCCATCAGAAAGTGAAATCATTTAAACCACAATTTATAGCTGAATTTAATTTAGAAGCAGCACTTCTACTCTCCAAAACTTAAACAAGTAGAGAGGTTTAATTACCACAATAATTGAAAGAAGCGATAATCATGATCGGTCGGGAACATATTAGTCACATTAAGTCACATATCAGCCGAGCTGAATGTGACCAATTTGGGCACATTTAGTCACATAAAGGCAGTGGCAAACATCACATGTGTTGGGCACATAATCGGTCACATATTGGGTACAGTTTGGTTAACAGTGTAGCTAACTTTCTACGTATTATGCAGCTTTTGACAGAAGGATAATGAATTTGGCACAATACTTTTGCCATGGGAGCTATTTTAAAATTTGAATGTTTGGAATATTTTGACTGATTTCGGCATATGTTCACTTTTTGTGTACGTTATATTGCGGCATCATTTCTTGATGAAATAAGTTGAGATTCCATAAAGGATTCTTCCTGTTAATATAGACATTCACAAATGAAAAATCTTTGAATTTTAAATTATCTGCTTATCATGTGCACGCATGTTTGAAATTTGAAATCCAAGTTTTAAACATGATTTTTATTATCTTTGTATCGTTTAGTTCTGCATCTGATCAGCAATTATTGAAATTTTTGAGAATCATCTTGCTTTTAGCCTCAGTGTTTCGATAAAAGTCACCTAATTGAGTTGTTTCATCACCTGCAGAAACTAAATACGAGTTCGGGAAGACACCCCAGTGGGCGAGGGTTAATTAAAAAGGCTGACATTTTTTAAAGAGGGTTTTCTTGAGCTTCATCATGTCACACGTTAGCTGACACTGATCGGCTAGAATACCTAGAATTAATATTGTGCAAACTCTAAAACTAACATTTATGATAAGAGACTTTCTACTGATGAAATATAGGTCTATGTCAAAAGTTACAACTTTTTAATAAATAGCAGTCAGTGACGTTACATTGTAAAAATGTATTTCACTCACAATTTAAATGCATGCTATAATCAAAATCGTCTGCCACCTTGGTTCGACAACAAGCCCGACGTGATTTTACTGAACAACCAATAAGAATGCAGGTGGGGCGATGCAGAAGCAAGAAGAAGGATACAGGCCGTAGCTGGGGCATACAGAAAAGTGGCAGGAGTGCAGGCGGACAGAAAAATTGGCATGAGGATGCGAGGAATGGGTCTGGAAACAGGTGTCCTACCGGCATTGACATACGGACTAGAAACGATGGCACTAACCGATGAGTAGCAAAAGATGTTGCAAGTGTGTGGAAACAACTGGATAAGGCGCATCTCTGGTGTAAGGTTGGTGGAGAAACGAAGAATGGCGGAGTTGAGGGATGAAGCAGGATTGAAGGAAAATGTGAAACAGGAAGTGGTGGAAAAGATGCTGAGGTGGGCGGGGCATGTGGTGAGGGTGGGAGACGAAAGGGTAGTGAAACAAGTGGAAGAGATGGATGACACACTGACAAGAAGAAGGGGACGGCCAAGGATTCGCTAGAAGGACTGCATCAAGAGAGACCTGGAACGCACAGAGGAAGACTGGAGGACTTGGAAGGAGAAGACGAATGACAGATTGAAATAGCGGCAAATTTTTGAGGACGCGTCAAAGAGTGTAATGGAGAAGACATGAAGTAGTATTTTCGTAAGTAAAGCGTCGACTTAGAGGTCGCCGCGGGACACTCACTCTGCCCCCCTTCTCCACCCATGCAAATACCAGAACGAACAGAGTGCGCCAGATCCAGATTTCGTCTATTCACTTTTATCAATGGCGACAAGAAGATGACAGAACACGGAGTGAAGCAAAATTTCATTGCTAAATGCATCACGTACGCAAATTGAAAGATCAATACATGTTGACAAAGATATCGGACACAATAGCTTTACAGTGCATGCTATCTTAACAACATAGAGTCAATAAGGCAGTGCAGTTAAAATTGGTGAAATAATGCAGTGGCCTGTAAATGCTTAAAAATCCATGGCAAGAAAGTGATGTGACAGAGTTCGAGCGACAACGCAAGAATCATGCTAAAAACAAGGTAAGTTGCGTAAAATAGACCATAGAGTAAAAGAGAACAATACTGACGGTAAACTAAGATAAGCAATAAAGACAGACAACTTTCAATAAAGAAAGACAATAATGAAATTATATGTTATAAATTAACGATATAACATTAACGCAGAACAGAAGCAAGATTCGAATCTGTCCTGAACGAAAGGCGTAATTGAGGCAAGTAGGGCACACGCAAAATGGGGCTGCGCACGGCAGAATTGAGACGATCAGTACAATCGGATTTGTACGTAACCAAATTAATAAATTGCTGCGGTTTGCCGCGGTTGCGATTCAGACCAGCAGGAATTAATGTTCGCATACGACCAATCCACTTAGCTTCTTTATAAAGTAGACACGTTTCAGAAAAAGTTCTGTCAATGGCAAAAAATGAAAAATTTGAAATGCCACAAGCAGAGTCAGAGAAATGGCCAGCGACAGATGTCTCAACAGAAGTCCTTATATCACGTAAATGCTCACTGACACGAATCTGTAATGGCCTACAAGTCTGCCCAACATATAGTTTGAAACAATTCCTGCAGGAGATCACATAAAAACAGTGAGTAGAAGAACACGACAGACGGTAAAGGATAGGAAACACACGTGTTCTTGAGCTGCCATGGAAAATGGTTGTGTCATGAGCGAACGCACACGCTCAACAACGAAGGCCACTGCATCTGGAAAAGCCTGGAGTCCAACGAGGCCGAAGTCCATTCAGTCGGTAAACCCGAGACACAGTCCTCCTAATTAAAGAACGAGTAACTCCCTGAGCGCGCCACTGAGGAAACACACGCTGACAAATGTCGTCGAAATCTTCATAGGAGGAGCATCTGGTTGCCCACCTCAACACATGAGAATATAAAACGCCACGGTGAACATGAGGTGGATGATGAGAGAGACGAGGTAGCATAACATGACAATCAGTGCTTTTTGTGGCTATGCAGTGACCAATCTCTCCATCTAAGTCTAGGAAGTTGACACGGTCAGTGTGAAATGTCAAGTCAACACGTATGTGATTGTCAAGACGGTTGAGAACTTGTAGAAAGTCACTGAGAGATGACTCACCATGGTCCCAAATGAAAAATATGTCATCTTGGAACCGCTTCCAGACTCGAGGACGTAAGGGGAAAAGAGACAGACCGAGCTTTTCCCATACTCCCAGGTAAAGACCAGCGAAACTTCCACCAAAACACTTGCCCATGGCTACGCCAGATATTTGTAGCCATGAAGTATCACCATATGTAAAATTATTGGATGTGAGGCAGATAGAGAGGATGCGTAGAATGTCTTCATCACGTCTGCGGGCAACAGGATGATTGGAAAATGCTCTTTTGATGCGCTCTAAACCTTCGATGATTGTCACGTTCGTATACAAAGACCTGACATTCAACGTGATGAGCAAACATTCCGAGTGAAAAGTGCAAGATCGGAGTACTGCAATCAAATGCTGGGAATCAAGAAGGAAGCTGTCCAGTAAAGAAACCAGTGGTTGAAGATAATAATCCACCAGACTACCAGCCAGCTCTGCTCGTGTCTGTTTCAACATCTGCGATGATTGACCTTCCCGGCAGTGTGAGAGGATCAATCCATTCCTTCTTATGGATCTTGGGGAGTGCGTTAAAACGTCGGAGCTTGGGATATAACGGAGACTGCAGAAAGCGATGCTCTTTCCTGGTAATGAATGAGGCACTCAGCAGACGATCAAGGATCTTATTCACCTGGTGTTCAGTATTCAAAGGTGGTGAATCAGACAGTGGACGGTAGAATGAGTTGTCGTTGAGTTGTCTGAGACATTCCGCAGAATATCGATGAAATTCCATTATGACGCAATGGCTACCTGTGTCGGCTGGTCTCACAACAACATCAGCATCTTCAGCAAGAGAAGTTGGCACCGCACGTTCTCCAAGGTTGAGATTCGTTTCAGATGAGTAGCATGGATGAGTGGAAACAAGGATGGACCGTCCTGCGCATAGGATGCGGTGCCAAATTGCGAGAACAGATTGTGGCACACTGTTTGTCGGAGGCCAAACATTCGAACGACAAAACCCAAAACGATTGGATATAGTCTGGCGTTCATTGAAGCGTATACTGCACGTGCTCCATTGCAGCTTGCGAACAAAATCGATTAAGTGAGAAAAAACTTAAGCATGTTGACAAACACGTGGCGAAGCAATGAAGGTCGGAGGGCGTGAAAAAAGCGTGAGTAGGTCACGACTGATAGTCATACTCGACGAGAGAACAAAGACACTGCTTAAAAAATGCGCCGGTAGCGACAGAAAATCTAGTTTAAATGCCTGGTGAAACTAGAAAAATTGCTTCTTTCGTGCATGATGTCCAAGAATTTTCCTTACAAACAAAAGGATGAGGAGGCGACTAAGGAATACAACGAGAGGGGCTATCCGTGCGAATGAAGACGCAAAACTCTTGCAGGTTCCGACGGGCCTCATTAGTCAGTGACGACGGGAAACCAGGTAACATCACGAAAATCACGGCGTTGTGATACAGGACGTGGCACTTACTGAGAAACTTTTTTCAAAGACGTGGACAAGGTGATGAACCGGTTGCGGAATCAATGTGATTAAGGCAAACGATGACGACCTTCGTGATGTCTGGAGACGAAGTCAGATGCCTGTTTGAATAGCTGCGGTGAGACGAGATGAGTCCATTATTAGTAGTGATTGCACGACATCCGGGAAAAGAAAAAGATTCAACATAACGATCACCAAATATGACACTGTGCACTCTCGAATTCTGAGTAGAATGAATACTGGTAGACGAAGAGTTCGTCGAGGTTTAAAACTCGTCGGAGCAATGGAAGGAGAGGTACTTTGAATGTTGTCCTCTCGCGACGAGGAGACCATTTGTCGATCGATGTTGGAAGGAGCAGGATTTGATGCAGAAATTTCAGATTCCACAGTACCTCTCTGGAGTACAGTCGTTGAAGGATCCAACTTGACATCAGAAGAAGTATCCGAAACGTAAGCTGAAGCAAAACAAACACTGGAGGTGCTACTGCAGCTAGATGCGCAACAAACGCTTGTGGATTGAAATTGCTCATTTGAGGGCTCAAGGTTACCAATAAGCTGCGAACCACGAATCATCGAAATAGCAGAGTCCAGAGTTATATCAGACAATCTACGCTTCAGGTACTTGGGAGCCCAGTGACAGGATAAAGAAATGGAATCCTCCAAAATCTCCTCAGTGACCGTAGTAGACGATATCACCGCTAAACCGATGCTCTCGTCGAGCGATAGTGTTCAACAAGCATCTTAAATGCTGTTTCCGCCAATTTATCCGCCGCCCTGAGAGAAGCATTGGTGAAGATGGATGATGTAAAGGCAGGCTTCAGAAGTGAAGCTAAATAACGCCGTGTCCTAGTAAGTGTAGCCGACATGCACAGATTGAGTGGTTCGAGATGATGGGAGCACTTCAGAGTTGTAAAATGAGCTTTAGTCACATGGAAAACGCTTGACGGAATCACAAGATGATTGGATGCTACTGGAGAACGACAAAGGCGATGTTCACGAAAATTTGACAGTCGATTGGGACCGCTATGGAATCCAAGGAGTCATGCAATCGTCCGTCATTACAAACAGGCGAAAAGAACGAACCCAGCACAGATGACGGTCAAATATATACCTTGAGGTCGAGGAAGCTGAATGTCGATGGCCGTTTCGTGATGCATACTGACCTAAGAAGGCGTTGTTGGTGGCAAGAAAATCGCTCCGATAGTACATAGAAGTAGATCTTGAGGCAGGTTCAGAGCTTGCAGTATTTTCGTAAGTAAAGCGTCGACTTAGACGTCGCCGTGGGCCACGCACTCTGCCTCCATCTCAACCCATGCAAATACCAGAACGATCAGAGTGCGCCAAATCCGGATTTCGTTTATTCACCTTGTCAATGGCGACATGAAGGACTGTATCAAGAGAGACGTGGAAAGTACAGAGGAAGGCTAGAGGACTTGGAAGGAGAAGGCGAAGGACAGATTGAAGTGGCGGCAAATTTTTAAGGACGCGTCAAAAGGTGTAATGGAGAAGACATGAAGTAGTAGTAGCAGTAAACGTTTATTTTCTTGAAATGGAAATCATCATCACAAATTACATATACAGAGATTGAGGATACAGTGAGTCATATTCAGAAAGTCAATAAAAAATTAAAAAAATGAGAAATTGATCAAAATTAACTTTGTTCAGAATGCGGATACATGTTGGTAGAAAGGAAGACTTTCGCGTGAGAGTAAAGGGTACTTCATATTGGCATGAGCGAGGAAACATTTTCGGTACAATGTCAATGAGTAAATGGTCGTTATGGGATATTTTGTGGAAAAGCTTAACCGATGAAGCGTGGCGACATTCAAGCAATGGAGCAAATGAAGTGCAATCGCAACTGGGCCCACAAATGATTCGGTGAGCACGACGGTGATCTTTTTCCAATTTCTCAGAGTTCTTCTTGTTTACACCGACAAAGAGAGCACAGTCAAAATTCCAATATATCGCGAACGGTGTCATTGTAAATAGCAAGCAAGTCATCTTTGTTAAGGAATCATTCTATGCGTTTGGTCACATATAATCGCTGAAAGCTCTTCTTTGGAAGCTACATGATCATCCCAAGATAAGTTGATAATGTACAAAGTGCCGAAAATTCTCAACTAGTTGACTAAAGTCACACTTTGTGTGATTATTGGGAATTTAGAGATGGAGGCCAGCATTAATTGGGTTTCTGCTCTGTTCAATTGAAGTCCATTGCTGCGGCACCAGCTTTCAACATGGTCTATTTCCTGCTCGATCAATTAGTCTAGTTTGCTTGAAGTATTGACAGGAATAACGATGATAACGTCGTCAGCATAAATGGAGATCACCGCATTTTCACTTTTTGCTATGAGTGTGCTCGTGTGTACACAGAAAAGGAAAGGGGATAATGCAGAACCCTGTAGAACACCTGTAGAGGCGACAATCACGGAACTGACTTCGTGATTTACTAATGTTCTTGGTCTCCTATTCCTTAAGAAGCTGCAGCACCATGACATGAAACTTGTAGACAAGTTGGTAGACAAGTCATCAGAGACAGACATAAGTTAGCATGTCTCAAGTTATCGAAGGCCTTTGCGATGTCGAAGGCTAGGATTAATGCTCCAGAGGATTTGTCTTTGTCGAGATACCTGGTCATACACTCATGGATTCGTATATTGGCGTGGACGGTAGCATGAGAAAGACGAAAATCGAATCGATAAGGACCACACTTTTCTATCAGAGTCGGCTCTATCGATCCAATCACATACTTCTCTAACACTTTAGAAAACACAGAAAGGCAGGACTGAGATTGGTCGAAGATCCAGTGAGGTTGACTACTAAGTGACAACTAACTGTGTTTTTTGATTATGAATAAAGCGTTATTGTTATATGTATGACATTTCCCCCTACCCCTTTTTAGGGAAAAATGGGTTGCTAAAATAAAATAAATGAATAAATTACATCATGTTCGTGCATGTGCTTGTGCTACAAGATCACAAAATGGGAATATTTTACTTTTGCACATGATCGTGAATGACTGGTTGGCCTACATGAGCAACTCAGCATAAATCAATGTTCAAAATGAAAGCTTTCTTTATATTCATAATTTAACACTAAAAGCAGACTGCTTGAAAAGTTTTTACAGTAGTAACTGATGAGTTTGAAATCTCCACAACTGTTTTGGGGTCTTAAATGCAGAAATTATGGCTCATTTAAGGCCTATTTACGATTGGTATGGATACATCTGAAAAAAGTAAGGGTTATGCTACATGGAATATATTAATTTGATTAGAATCAACTATCTGAGGTTGAATGGCGACATCAAACATCGTTAAAACCGACTATTAGTACGAGTACAACTGATACTGTGCTAAATGTTGTTGAATGACAAAAACACATTATTTCCGCATGTGTTTCCTGAGAAGGCTGTGAGACACTCAGAGTATTTGTTATATCGATCTAGTACGCACAAACATCACTGTTTCACTTGAAATCAACTTTCCTAATGTTTTGACATCAATCTAAGCAGGTAAACTAAGAATTTGAAAAAAGGGTCCACTGGGTCCCCCTCAGGTCTCAGAGGGTGTGAAAAGGCTCCGGTCTGTGGGAATTATTGCACCTGTTGAGTTTCCATTGATACACCGCTTCAATAAACATCATTTTGATCTTCCACTTGGTATTGCTTCCCTGGGATAAATGATTGAATATCCTAATTGTGCTACTCTGGAAAATTAATAAACTGATGTTTTGATGTACAGGATGTCTCAATAGTTCTGCACGATAGGAAGAATGGTTATCTACAAAGTAATCTATTTTGTTGTGTCAATACTGAAAACATTAAATAGATTACAGATATTTTATACAAAATGCAAAATATTTTATGGAAATTACAGCCTTATGTAAAGAATTAGCTTCTGAAAAGTCACAAAAGATGCTCAAACTGACTACCGTTTTGATCAATTCATTTTCTGCATCCATGCAGAACTGGTTCTTGAGTACGTAGAATAACACTGACCATTTCATTTGACATTCTATTCTTCAGATCATCAAGTGCTCTAGGTCTGGTATTGAATACAACTGACTTTAAATGTCCGCAAAGAAAAAATTCACGTGGACTTAGATCTAGAGATCTTGGTGGGCACTCTACTTCACCTTGCCCTCCAACACTGGAAATCGCTCAATACCAATCACATACGAAGGGTGCATACCAAATTTTTTTTGGTATATTTCTGTATATAGTTGCATGCTTTTCGTATGTTATTTCAAGTGTGGTATGCTTTACATACTACATACTAAAGACATACCAGCACAATGTTAAAGGAAAGCATCAATCATGCCTAAAGTATGTTGATTTAAGCCCTTTTATTAATAAATATCACACTTATGTTAATGCTGTTTTGTAAGTAGTGAGATACTGACATTCAATAGTCAAACTTACAATACTGAATTTCATATTTCATACTACGGCATTTCATAAATAATCAAAAAGTATTCAACCATCAACAATTATGCATTATGTAATTTTGAAATTAAGCATATTATCAATCTGAAACAAAAACACATTATAATTCATGAACGCAAAAATAGTGATCTTTGAGATGTGTAGGTCAACATGGTTGCACGAATAATATCGTTTGAATGAATTGATGTTAATCAACTTTGTTCATAAAGTACAGTTAGCCAAGTGTCCTGTTAATGTTACTAGACAAGTAGCAACGACGACATACTCGCAGAGCATAAAATTCACAATAAATCTAATCTGGTTAAATACCACAATATCAAAAGGAAATATTTGACGACTGGTATTACTGAAGAAGTTATTTGACAGTAATATGTAATATATGCATATTTTGCTATGTGACTTAAGGCTCTTCATACGAGAGACGTACGAATGAGGACGAATTTGCATCGGGTCTCGTATATAAAACATACCAACAACTCGTATTTCATTGTAAAGCATCCAATCACAGATAGAATAGCTCGTATCGCTACATACCAATCACATACGAAAGAAAGTGAGATTTCGTATGAAAAGCATAACAAATCTTTGTAAAATTGCGAGAATCTCGTATCAAATGTTACTTTCAACTTGTATGTGAATTTGGTAAATGTTTGTATGTAATTTTCGTATACAGCGATTTACAGTGTACATCCATTATTGTGAGAGTGCCTTATCGAGAAAATTGATCACTTTCAGACCAAAGTGCGGTGATGCTCCATCCTGCTGGAACCACAGTTGCTGTCGTTCCTGGAATGGTAATTCATTGAGAATCGGCATAAATTCATATTTGAATTTATATGAATGCAACTTACATATTCGTACTCCTCACATCGCAAGGATTCAGAGGATACCAAACATGGACATTTTTGATTAAAAAGTGAGAGCATTACATTTCCAATCAAGAAGGTCATGATTTTGTGATAATCTCACGATATCGCTGATTTTTTTATTAGTTTACCGACTTTAATGAATAGTGTGTAAAAAGAGTATTCAGAATATGCTCGTTCTGCCCGTGCCTAAATTATCATCATACTCGCATGTTTTTGTATTGAAAAATTGCGATTTGTAAATTGAGCGATTTTCATTTTTTCGAGCACAAGTCTATCATAGTTCATTTTAAGTCATTTTCGTCATAACTAAGTTAATACCACAAATAAACAAAAATATTGCATAACTAACTTATGCTGGGCAAATTAAACGAGGAAAATACGATATCATAACGACTTAATCATATTTACATTTGTTGGACAAACGAAACGTTTCATGCTAAATACATATTCTGAAGAATTCTTTTGAATCAAACTGTTGTTGCATGCAATCATCTAGCACCGGTATATTTGTATGCGAGGATATTGTAATAACATTTTTGTGACTCCTTGTATACTCTATGATCGGCATATCACCGTCTGTCCAACAGAATGTTTTGGTCTGCATATGTTAACTCTTCTGAGGTATCAATGAGCCATCAAATCAGAAAGGGCTAACCTAAAGCGAAACACGGTTAATATTTAAATGACAAATCGTACCATGCAGTAGGCACCATGTCTAAATCGTAATCCCTGAATATTGCGATGAATCTTGATTTTTGCATTCAGATAAATCATTTTTAAGCGTTGCTGTCTGTCCGACAGATTTTCAGCGTCTGCTGCATTGGTGCGTCACTTTATGTTGCTTATAATAAATGATGATTCACCAATATGTGATATCTACGTGTATGATACAGCTTCCAATATTTCGGTTTTTGCCTATGAAGTTTCAGCGTAACATGTCACTAACACACCATAACAGACAATGCAAATATGACTATCCAAAGTTGGCTGCACTTATCGTTGCCAATCTTCACTTGAATGCATTTTTATAAATGTAGTCAACATTTGACTGACTACAATGAAGCGCATCATTGGAAGGCGTTTAGAACGAAAATGTAAGTCAATAAAAACGGTATTGCTCTGACTAAATGATGAAAGTTTATATGAGCATCAATCAAAGCTGCACAGCAAAGAAAATACACAACAATGCTGAAGAACCATCAGAAATCTCAAAATCACCAATCAAAAATTATAGCGAAGGGTCGCTATTTCGTAATGTGTAGGCCAATATACTAGTATATAAGATTATTAAAATATATATATTCAAATATTGACAAGATTTTTGGCCAGTTCCTTTTGCATTGAGGATAACGTTTGCTTGTTTTGCTTGATTTCTAAATCTAAAATACGTGATTTGAGCTGATCAGATATTTTATTGATGACTCTTTGATTTTTTGTTAATTTGATGTTTGTAAATTTTTCATTTCATTTTCTTTACACGTTTGATTGAATATAATGTCATTGTTCAGTTTATTGGATTTATTACGTATTCTTTCTGTTTTTCCATACTGTTGTCTTTCGTTCTTAGATAATAATTACAAATTTATGGATGAATACTATTTGATTGTGAAATACTTTATTCCACATATACTTCCATCATCAAGCTAGCATTACGTAAAGTCCATGCTAGAGGATATAAAATTTGAATTATATCCAACATGCACAGTAGAACAATGCATTCATGCAAACATCATTCATCGCCAACACTGCATGGTGAGCGACGGTTGTATTCTTCGCGTCATGCTGTCTTGATCGTTGAATTCTTTGGATTTCTTTACGTCGGAGTGCACTATCATCGTTATTTTTTGCATCATTACATTCGTCTCGTCATTCTGCGTCATGTGGTGTAACTCGCTACTTCGCGAGACATCGTCATCTGTGTGAAATCCTCAAATCTGTGGGTGCTGTGATTCCATGTCATACTGCGCATGCGCAGAACTTCTTGACTACCGCTTCACTGTCCCTCTTACGTCAAGCCTTCGACACTTTCCCGTCTTCGAGTCTTGATTCACGAAAGCTGTCGTTCATCTGCGTGTGTAGTCCAGTGGATACGACTGTGAAGCATTGTGACGAGGTTGGCGGTTCGATTCCCTGGTTGACTATAATTTTTGTTCAGCATTTCTCGATTTATTTTGAAACTATGACTGGTGGAAATGACACTACCACAAACCGAGTCAGTACAAGATCACAATCACAGGCTGATGTGTCTCTTGAAAGCTTGAAAATTCTTATTGAAAAATCAAAAAATGACATTATTGTATCGTTGACCAAAGAGATACAATCTCTGAAGGATGACATATCTTCCCTGAGTGGTCGGGTGGATGCGCTTGAGTTTGAAAATGAATCACTGAAGACTCAATTCAAGGAGCTGTCGAAAAATGGTATTCCAAAGCTTAATCCAGATCGATTATGCGCTGATCTCCTGTATGAAATGAAGCAAAGAGACTCTCGGAAATGTAATTTCTTAATATCAGGAATTATCGAACACACAAGTGGCAATATCGAAGAACGTAAAGCTTCTGACAGAGAGAAATGCAATCAAGTATTTCAGTATCTCGGGGTTCCGGAAACAAATATCAAAAATACAATGCGTCTTGGGAAAAAGAGAGATGACAACAAGAGATCCTTACGAGTGACATTGCATAATGAAGAAGCCAAGCATCAGCTTTTGAAGCAATCCAAGGGATTAAGACGTTCGTCTAACTTCGATCGTGTATTTATAAATCCTGACCGCACACTGATGCAACGGAAATTTGATCATGAGCTTAGAAATGAGTTGCGACTCCAGAGATCACTCTTTCCTGAGAAGAAGTTCTGCATCCGCAATGGTTTTATTGCTGAGGCCAATGGAGACTCGGAATTTCGAAACGACTTTTAAGCTCCTTAGACCATCCAATGACTTTTCCCTTTGCTAAAAATAGTCACAAAATTTGCAATTTAGCCGCTCACCCGTCTTTCATGCTATCAAATGTTCCTCCTGATATCCGATCTAATATCCGACAGGAGACTCATGATTCCTTATGCATTGGTATAGATTCTACGCTTTCTACTCGGCCAGATCTTGAGCATGTCATTATACTTGGTGATTTCAATCACTTCGATACCAATGAACTTTGTAATGAGATTGATTTAACTGATATAGTCGTATCACCTACGCGAGCTGAGCATATACTGGATCATATTCTTGTTTCTACTTCTCTGATTGGTTATTATGACGGAAATTCTGTAACTAATAAGCCACCAATTTCTACCTCTGACCATTTGACATTGTTTGTAACTCCCACGTTGACCTCAACTAATCAAAACGTTGACAATGATGAGCGTATTCATTGCATTTACGACTATCGCGCTTCAAATATGGAAGATCTGTACGATTTATTATCCAATGATTGACTGGGATGTATTACATATATGATGAAAATGACATTGATAGAAAATGGGAGATTTTTCATAATACTCTTATATTGGCAATTGAAACTACAATACCACGACACTATATTTCTCTGAACAAAAATAATAAAGACTGGATAACACCTTAAACAAAGTTTCTAATCAATGAGAAATGGAAGGCTTTCAGAGAGCGAAACTGGCCCAAGTATAAACACATGAAAGGAAAGGTAAAAAGGGAGATATACAAAGCAAAACTTATCTAGGCAAACAAAGATGCTACCTCGAATAGGAAAATGTGGCAATTGGTCAAGCAAGTAACAGGAAAGTCCAGAAATCATTCAGCTATAAATGGTCTAGTCAATGATTATGAAAGCTTGGATGACTTCCTTGTTGATCTTGTTCGAGAATTTTCTAAGTTCTCCACCCCAACTTCAAGCCAGAACGTTCACAAGAAACCTGCTTCAGATCTCTGGTCTGTTCCAATTAGTGACGACATTGTTTACTCCCATCTCCGCAAATTGAGAAGTGGGAAAAGCTCTGGTTCGGACAATGTTCCAAATCGTATTTATCGCTATATAGCTGATGTTATAGCTAAGCCTCTCTGCTCGATTTTCTGTGCCTCAATTGAACAAAGAGCATTCCCGGATTCGTGGAAATGGGGCATCATATCCCGTATACCCAAAACTCAATCTCCAAAGATCAATGACTTTCGACAGATAGCTCTCCTTACAACAGTATCCAAAGTCTTTGAGAAAATCATACTAGAGGCTATGTGGCCTTACTTCAGTGATTCCTAGCTTTTGACAGTATTAATCACGCCGCACTAATGGAAAAGCTTGTTGAAAAGAATTTCCCCAGTGGTTTTCTTGTATGGCTTGAAAGCTACCTTTCTTCAAGAAGATCGGTTGTAAGAGTTGATGGGAAACTTTCTGAATCATACCGCGTGGAGCATGGAGTACCGCAGGGGTCAGTCCTCGGTCCACCATTGTTCTGTTGCTACGTTGGAGATTTCTGCAGCAAATTCTTCGCCACGAAAGTAGTGAAATACGCCGACGATTTTAACATCATTGTGCCGCTCCAAAGATCAGCTGATGCCATTAACAGCGAATTCGAGAACTTTAAAAACTGGTGTCTGCTTAACTCTCTTACTCCGAATGACAGTAAAGCAAAAGTCATAATTTCCACGCGTCAGTGCATTACCCTTGATAATAGACTTCTTATGCAGAGAAGCTCGAAGCTCAAAATGCTTGGAGTGACATTTAATGAGAGACTAGATTGGAAGGATCACATAAAGAACGTCCAATCAAGAACAAGCAAGCAATTCTATGCTATTCGGAAGCTGAAGCCGTACCTGTCCTTGAAGGATCTGCACAACATCTATGAAAGTCTGATACGAAGTTGGCTAGACTACGTCTGTCCTCTGCTCATTGGTCTTCCCTCGTCTTACAGTGAGATGTTGGAACGTATTTCCAAGCGAGCACATCGGATTATAACCTCAAACGGAGAGAATGTGTTCATTTGTCAATGCGAATCAATCAAGAAGAGGAGGGAGAAAATGGGCATCAAGCTATTCAAGAAAGCCGAAAGCGATCCTTGCCATATTCTGCATCCGCTTATTCCAAAGAGACTCAGACATTGCAATCATCTACTCATCCACCGTTGCCTAAGTTTAATGCGTCAGTCTTCCTTCATACCATATGTAGCTGCCTTGTTGAACAAAACTGATTTGTAACTTTTCTGTATGATAATCATTTGTCTTACAAAATATACACTTACCACTACTACTACTACTACTGCTAAATGCACAGTTGAACAAAGATATCAACGATAGATATGAGTGAATATAATAACTGCAGTTAAAAAGTTCTTCGTTGACTTATAGCATGGAATCATAAAATTCTTAAAAGAAAAGATATATTAAACATAGATCTATACTATATTCAGGTGACGAGTCAGCCCCTTGTCGTGTTGGTTAAATGACGGAGAAAAACAACAGTATAGAAAAACAGAAAGAATATTTCATTAATGTATTAAACTGAACAATGACATAATATTCAATCAAACGTGTAGAGAAAATGACCTGAACCCAAAAACATCAAATTAACAAAATAATTAAAGAACCATCGAAAAATTTCTAGTCAGTTCCAGTCAGGTATTTTAGAATTAGAAATCAAGCAAAACAAGGAAATATATATTCAAATATTACAAAATGTCAGCAATTCAACAAACGTCTATTTCAACCACAACAATATGTAATGTTTTTCAAGAATGATATGCTTAGTAACACTTTTGTGTATTTCGAAACCTCTAAGTTAAGATATTAGCTTTTAATCGATCAGATGTCATTTACTCACTGACAATTTGACAGTAATCAATATATTGCAGTTTTAAGTCAGACACAAATTTGACGCATAAACAACATCATAAAGGACAATCCATGAATGAAATATCAGTCAGCATCATTAGAGCCACACTTATATCGTGTAAGACCTTTTCAATTTACAGTGCGTACAGTTATCCGAGCAATCCGTAACATGTTTAGCAGATTACATTAATTCCAAATCCATGTGAAATCCAAGTCAAAACCAGACATTTTCAACAGTAATTAATATATTGCAATTTTAAGTCTGACAGAAATTTGACGCATTAACAACATCATAAAGGACAATCCATGAATGAAACATCAGTCAACACTTGCATGCTCAAGCTCTGCATGCAAGGCGAATTTATGGATTTGAATCATCATCGTTGTCAGATAAGATATTCAATCTTGCTTCTGAAGCAGGTCTTAATCGTTTTAGCATTGTTTGTATCAAAGACTTTCCACTTAAGTCATTATTATCATCAATCGACGACGGTAGATTTCTGCCACTGACCTCAGGTACAACTAAGATTGTCAAAATCGCGATTGAAATTGAAAACACAATCAATATTACATGAAAAGTGAAAAGATGTGAATGGGAATGGTCTACATGTAGATGAAATAACAAAGTGCTTCCTATCGTATGACACACACGCCCAGCACTTGCACCTATCACCCGAAAGTGAGTTGGATGAAACTCTAGAAGGTATAACAACATAATTTCAGAAGCCCCTAAAAAGCCAAGATAACTGATCAAACTTAAAAAGAAGTTAAACCAGCCTTCCGCGATAAAGGACATTCTGCATAGTCTGATAAGACCAATAATTCCTCCAAGAAGCATGTTGCAAGCGATAGTGTGAGCTCGACCAATCTTGCTAACTACAAATGCAGAAAGTGAAAAATACACAACTTCCATGGAACCGATTATTGCAAGTTTCACGGTCGGTTTAGTTGGCGGGTTCATGCTGAAAAATGAAATACTGAAACCAAAACTACAAAACAACGACCCTATCAAACATATTACCCAAACATGACTCAGTCGCAGACAGCGTCTCACTTTTCCTGAGTTAGCGGAACTTTGTTCATCATCATGATTATGTGCTGTATCCGACCGATGATGCGCTAGCTCAATAAAGTCACTTGCGTCCAAATTTAGAGGTGATTTTTCTCCGTTGCACTTTGCTATTTTTGTGGCCACGCGTTTTAGTTGTTCAACACGTTTGGTATGAAGCAGCCAAACTGTAGATTCGTTGAGATAAAAGGCACTGAGTAACATCGTCAAAAAGAATAATCCACCAATGTAAAACTTCAACGAGTCATGCTCAAAGATAGATGCAAAAATGACGTATAGAATGACTCCCATAGACCAACTTACTGCAGTCATGATATAGAAAAACAGTCTGTTCTTGTTTCTTGCTAATTCCACATTGAAAGCGAATATGACTATTGATCCTGCCGAAGCAAATCCTCCCACAAATGTAAAAATGCCACGAATGACAGGATGAGATGACACCGATTGATGAGGTGTTAAATGTGCAATGAGGAACAGCATAGAAGATAGTATCATCATCGGGTATCGTCCCCATCGATCAGCTGCTATACTAATGACTATACAACCGATAATGATGCTAACATGAATGATTATGAATTTTTCTTTCAAACACCACTCCAATTCAGGTATTGTTAATGATGAGAATTTAACTTTGCCATTACATTCGACGTATCGCGTCTGCAATAAAGCACTTCTGCAGCATTCCATGCAACAACAAAGTATCAGAGAGAGAATTTGATAGCGACCATTCGCTTTGATGGATTTAAGGAGGTAATCACGCATATTGAGCCGATATCGAGAGAATAGATGCACTCTTTCAGCGCGTAGCAATTTATATTTATGTGTGTGGCTTTGATAAACGTGTTTATAAATGTTTTGTCATGTGAATGATCTCAATGAGAGACATTGTGGTATACATGATGCACTCATTTCATTCAGCTTAAGAACGCTAATTATATTGTACCAAATACTCATCGAATAAATAATGATCAATAATGAGAGATGTCCAGATTTCAGACAGACATATTAGTAAATGTTGGTCATCGTGATTTTACCTATTCTTCATTTTTTGTGTTTCATCTCTTTCTTTTCTACTCTTTTATTATTTTTTCACTCAAATCTGTCTCATTCTGAACTCTTCTGGAACATCTATACAATGTGATGGTGCTGGCAATGTGCATTGCTCACAGTTCTGATATGCATTGGTTGTGCATTAAAAATGTCAGACGATTGATGTAAAAGCCAATTTATATTCAGTTTTGATAACAAGTTATTAGTTGCATTTAGGTTGAGTTACAACGTTTTTGAAACAGCGCCTGAGTCTTGCAATACAGAGAGGCAATGCAACGAGTATAGTGTCCTGTTTCCCAGTGTGCAGAGACCTGAACGAACTCATCTATCTTTAATTCATTTTCTTTCTTAACTTTGTATCTGTAATGAGAGTCGTATGAAATAAAAGCTTTTCAATAATAAAAAAATTGACTAAAAAAATTTATATTTAATAAAATATTCACAAAAGCTGTATTTCGGGTATCAAAACCATAACGATTCTCAAGAGGACCGGAAATATTGATGGAAAAATTTAACATCGGTAGGAAAGAAATCACATTATATCCTGAATCTTATAACACCGAGTTTGCCAATGATATTTCAGCGGAAAGATATTTCCTAGCAGCGACAGAACACTGCTGGAGGCTTCTCATACCTCCTCAACCTCCCAAAATAAATTTTTCCATATTTGCAAACGTAGCAACAAAGATAGATAAAAAATGAGTAAATTCAACTGATTAAAAAACAATCATAATATGACGAATTATAATTCACAGAAACTTAAGTACCGGTACTAATTGAGTACTAATATGATGAAACGTCAATATGAACAAATCGTCACTGGGTTGAGGAAGGGGCGCATCCGCAAATTTTTAGCTTTGAGAGAAATCGAGTAAAAGTTTTGCAATTTCTTCGAAGACTAACAAAGCATATTCAAGTTTTACAAAATGGAATGATTTTTGGATATATATGAATTCAGTGGCACCTCCCGTTTATTGATTATAATTACCTAAATTGCAGCAAACATGATTTCAAAATTTGAATACTTCACACGCCCATTTGTAAACCCACACACTAACTCCTGCTTTTCACGCTGATTCCTACATAAGCCCATATACGCCTGTTTGTCAGCCATCTTGCGTTACTGTTACTACAATGATAACTGCAGGCGTATGACAATCAAAATCATGTCTGTGTCGAGAACATATTTCACCTACATGTATATATCCCTAGCAAACTATAGCAGTTTTTAAACAAGTTTGATAATCAAATCTTGCATCAGTAAATTTAATGAAGGAGTGAATTATAAAAGCGCGTGTGGTCAGGATAACTTATTACAGGTGCCATTCGTCACGTATTAGTGGCTTCAAATCTTAGTATTTTGCCGATGGAATTTTCGGTACAAAGTGATAAACTTGCTCAGGATTTGTAGCATCTTTCTTTATCCTCTGTTTGCTGTACACTGTAAACTGTAGAGTACGAAAGCAGGCTGATTTTGACTACGAAAACGATGTACAAAACGAGAATAATAAAATGTACGAAAACGCCATTGTTCGTGCTCATACACTGCGAAAGCCATTGGCTTTCCTATTGGATCATCTCTATCATTCAATAGAAAAGCTAATCGCTTCTGTCGTGTATGAGCACGAACAATAGCGCTTTCGTACATTTTATTATTCTCGTTTTGTACATCGTTTTCGTAAGTAGCTTTGGTATCGTACAGTTTACAGTGTAGCCTAGTATTGAATACTCCTTATCATGGTGAGACACTTTGAATCCAAGCTGCAGATGTCTTTTCTTATGTCCAGACTTTTTGCCTTAGTCGCAAATCATAACCGATTCTTATTTTTAGTTGGCCCAGTATTCGGGCTAATGATTTCCAATCCGAAACTTCATGTGTGCATCATTCATGAACTATGTTTTCTGCTTTATGTCGAAATGCGTGTATTGTTGAAGTCAGTTGACATGGAATCATTACTTCTGGTTGCTTTGAAAGGGTACGTTCCACCCATGAATGAAAGGCACCTCCCTCACTTTGTCCGTGGTTAGACTAAAAAAGAGTGGACAGCTGTTGCATGTAAAATCAGTGCTGAATGAACAACATCATCATCGCAGGAATGGCAGTGTTACGATTTTGACCTCCAAAGGAGTCGCAAAACAAATGCACAGTGGTAATGTTAAGGGTGTCTTCATCTTGTAGACATTGATATAACCATGAGCTTATTTCATCTGAACTAAGTTAGGCTATTCCTTCTTGCCGAGTGTAAGCACTGCACATAAATGACAGATTGTAAATTGTAATTCGCAAGTGGCCGCTTATAGAATACTTCACATCCATTTGACTTGTCCGAGATCGAAAGTTGTCACCAAAGGTGTAGAATCTGATTTGTATTTCAGGATTTCCTAGAATTCCTGATTTTCTTTTTCAGCATTATTAGTTCTTGCATGAAATGTTTCACAGATGCCGCATAATATGACATCAGATATATAATACGATGTCAGATAATTCAGTCTAGCCTACTGCTAGTCTCTCACTTGTTGCTTCTGGCATCACAGTGTATCTGTACAATATTTCGTGGACCAAAAATGGCCATCTCCAATTTTTAGTTCCAATTTCTAGCTAAAAAATGTTTGACCGATGTTCGAGAAAAGAGCACATTTTTGAAATTCAAATTTAAATTTTAAAAAGTGCAAAATCCATATTTGATTTTTGCGTTAAAACATTTCTAGTAGTTGCCAGAAACCAAAATAGTCAAGTTAAACGACTTTCATCGATAGCTTTCCGAGATAGAGCTTAAAATTTGAAATTCAAATTTCAATTTTGAATTTTGAAAAATGCGAGCTCCCATTCTAATCCCTCTTTTGAAACATTTGCAGTAGTTCTCTGATGCAGAAAAAATCAAGTTTTGAAAATTTCATCGATACCTTTCCAAGATGGATACTAAAATTTTGAATTGGCATGATATTATCTTCTAAACTGAGACTTCGCTACCTACTTTTTGATAATGATATTGAAAATATATTTGACATGTCATGCTGATGACGACATTCATTAATGCTCGCATAATAGAAACAATCTGAAGCCCATGAAAAGCAACGGGAGCATACAACTGTGAAGAAATAAAGTGAAAAATTCAAACTGTATACATGTAACTGAACTCAAAGTGTTTAAATATATCAAGTGTGGAAACTCCCCATTACTCTAATGTATTTTTAGTGGCGACAAATCCGCCATCTTTTTTCGCCAAAATAATTTTCAGATATTTATATTCATCAATTTCAAGAAGTCGCTGTGGCTAAAATATTTGGTGACAACTTCATTTTTCTAGTGATTCCTACATAAAATTTACTGCTTTATTCATTTTTCAAATCAATTTTGATGTTGAACGTTTCATTTCTGAATAATATGGCTTTATAGATGAAACAGTGGAGAAATTGTGTCATTTGGCTCTCAGATATTGTTTATCTACATATTGAAGATGCATCTAATACAAATATTTCCTGGAATGAGAAGAAAGGAATATTTTCTCGCTATTTTAGCAACATTTTTGTGCTTTGGATGGTTCTTTAACGTTTCATATGCCAGTGAAGATCAACTCCGCGTGGTTGACGCACGTGACTCTTGCGCTTGTCCTAAGACAGCCCGTCATGCTCTTATTTTACTGATATCTGTGTTCATACATTGAGTGCACCAGTTGCCGGAAATTCCACCATCTTCATGATAATTGAGCGAGATGTTCCCACACAAATCACTCTACGTTTTCACTGTTGTGACGTCATGCCTATTCGCTGTCTGATTGCTTTATTAACTAAGGAAGCAGACAGACAGTCGCTACTGTGACTGTTCACAAGGCGCACGATGTTCTAAATTTTGCTGCTCAGGGAATCATTATGATCTGTGCGTGAAATGGCGTCTGGTAAGTTGATGTTAATGATAGTTAATTGAATCAACTCAAGGTTTTGTAACACGAGTATAGTCAATACATCTGATGCAGTTGATATTACCTATCCATAGTTATACATTTCATTTAGTAAAAGTAAATATAATTCTTAAGTGGCAACTCAGTGATGGTTAACTACATAGTCCACACAACCTCGTTCATGATGATGTTCAAGGTTGACAAACACTCTGTCTAATGGTCGATCTTGTAAAAAAAAGTTTGACACAATCAACTGGATCATTAAGTCGGTCAAATTTTTTGGCATATAATGAAACTATGTGTAAAGACGATAAGTGTATATATAAGGTGCAATAGTTTCCTCCATGACCATTTTGACTGGGCAACAAGGTCAATTTCGCACTGCTGATCCGATTCAACCCAGTTTACCACATCATGAATGTTATACGAAAAGCTTCCAAGTTACTATGTTTAATAACGAACACCGTTAAATAACAATTTTAGTAGGCCTATTAGAGAAAGAGTAGTGGAGGCTGAGTCTTTTTGTGAGAGTACTTTCAAAAAAAGAAAATTAGCGGTTCTTTCATTCAATTAGCAAATTTGAAATTAATTTTTATTTGCTAACAAGGCTTGATTTGATCCGATATCAAAAGACGCGAGATTATTCGCACGTTGCACGTTGCAATGTTGCGTGTAAATAGCCAGACAACTGAGGCCGAGTTATTCCCACGTAAAAGTGGGTACCACCAGTCATGACTCTACAGTGAGGTTTTCAGACCCAACGATTCGTCGAAATGGTAACTGTCTTTGCTGAGCGGTTTTATTTTTGCATGATCACTTCAAATATTCCGCATAATTTGTTTAGGCATTCATCGTTAGAAATAGGCAATTGATTCTTAGAAGTGGTTGTCTACTGAACACGTTGCCAAAGTTTCATAGTATCAATTTTTTTAGCATATACATGTAATGATATACTGAATCTGTCTTCTTGGCAATTCGTAGTCGCTGCTCGTCCGCGATTTCCACATGATCATCATTATTCTTCAGTAATTGAACAGTTTTTGATTTGATGTGAAATCAACATGTTTGAGAGCAGTGGTAGGCACATTAGAAGGTACAAATTGATGCACTTGTTTAATCTCTAGGAGTAGGTATATTCAAAATGTTAAAGCGGGCATTGATTCCTTTGCTTAGTTATTCGGTTGAAGCTTTTTTGACATACGGTAAACTAGGGCGAATCAGTCATTGTTGGTAAGAAATCTGTTTATTTGCTCAATGATAGCCACTATGACATGATGACCTATGTCAGTGGTAGGCAACCAATTTGTGGTAGTGATGACTTACATATCTAGTTAATTACATCACAATTGGTTGCACTGTATCGGCCGTTAGATGAATCGAATATCTAAAAACTTGTATTGTGATGAGTTTGACACATTTATTGCAATATTTTTTATTTAAGCCTTTAACAGAAGCTTAATAATCAAATTTTAATCAATTTAGAAAAGCTGTTTCTTCAACCGAAATTTATATTTATTATGATTTGAAAATGTCCAAAATAACTACGCTACGTTTATTTTATGATATTAGCTACATAAAAACAATGATTTTTTATGGGTGTGCGTTGCATTCACCTGCTCGCACCGAAAATTTTAGAAGTCATGCTGAAGCAATTATTAGTAGGCCTGTAGGTGAAATATAATTTGTTAAAATAAAGATAGCCTACATATTCGCAAGAGGAGCAACAGCGGGGTATTCATAGCGAAATAATAAAAATTCTGAGAGATTTTGCTGCCAAAAATAATTTGTCATGAACTTGAATGCCCAGTAAATTTCCGTCATGAAAAAATGCTATTCATGTCTATTACTTTCTTGGAGTATTGAAATATAATTGAAATATTGCATTGGGAAGTTACTTTTGATCAGCCCTATGTATGTGCATTTTTGTCAACATCGTAAAGCAGTATGAGGCAATCAGTATTCCGTAGTCTATACTGCACTTTGAAATGCTTAATACCGATGTCAGATGAACATGTACGGTGTAATTAATTGATAATTATTCGCAACGTCTAGACATAAACTTGAATGAGCAGCACTCGAAATTTAATTGGCACAAGTGATCAAATCAAAAGTGAAACGTTTTGTGGTCTATTCTATATAGCTTTGTAATACAAATTTCGGTTGAAGGCCTTTTGTGAATTGATGCATCCTATGATGTTCCAACCGATGAAATCAAAGCTGCGTCCCAAATGCTTTCATCTGCATCTGAATGTTTTGTGTTGCTTTCCTTTTTCTGTTGTGAATATGATTTTACTTTTCAGTGATTTGCCGGAAGCCGAGGAACTATTGTATTAATTGCTCAATATACTCGAATGCAATTAATACAAAGTATCTGCAGCTTAAGGCTGGAGCGTCATTCATCATTTTTCATTATTTTCATCACTAACAAAAACAGTCATTTACGTGATACATCAATAATTTAGTGACAACATTTCAGAATTTGACTATTTCTTCATAATTCTTTATCTCAACATGGATAATCAAATACTGCTATTGATCATAGAAGGAAATACAAGGGAATACTCTGATGTAAGAAGAAAATTAGATGTTAGGATGTCAATAAAGAAAATATTACATTTCACATAGGATACTTTCATAATCAAATGAAAAAATTAGGACTAAAATAGTATATAAGGTCCATCATGTTTCCAACATACATTCATGAATGGAAATCTAAAACTGATCATTGAATGTATGTACTTTGATTTTGAAGCCAATTGTACTCAAGCATGCTTACACGATCAAATAATGAAGTCAGTACAAATGAGAAATAAAATTGAAAGAGAAAATGATGGGAACTAAAGAAAAGATGGCTTATAGTAAAGGCTTTTGGCTTTTCAGTAATGAGGATGTCAATATCAGAATTTGTTTAACATCTCACTTTTGGCAAACGAATAATTTTAGGGTAGAGAGAACGATACGCAAAGTGATATTTAGTGAATAAAAAATGCTCTACTGATAGTAAAGAAATCCAACGCACGCAGCAACCGCCCACTGCTTAGGCTCTATCTTCCGAATATCAAAACTTTATCCGCAGTAGAGTTACTAATGATCTGGAATGAGCGATTGTCTTCTGCAGCGGTCTACAACAGTCTGCACAATGTTAGGCCGGTATGAGGAAACGGAGACCATTCGTTGCGAGAACAAGAGAAAGATTGGTTGCGAAAAATTGCGCGTGGAGAGAAATTTGGAGGAAGGTGATATTTGCGAACGAGAGAAAATTTCGGAGATTGAGGAATGACAGGCGGATTCAAGTCAATAAGAACGCATGAGCGAATGAAAGCTGAGAACTCCAGATAGGGCATACAAAGTATAGGCAGCTAGTTCAATAGATGTTCTGGGAGCGATCTGACTTTATGATCTTAGTGAGCTACAAATTCTGAAATCTTTCGTAAAATTGGAAAAACGTGAATACTTACGTTAATACCCCGAGTATTTTTTCTATGCATCGTCAGCAGACCGTCGGATTCCATCTTTCATGAAACAGAGCTCATCATTGGCTGATCAGTCTCATCATGCTAGAAGTAATTGAAAGATAGTAACGGCCATCAAGTTTACCAGATCTTAATCCTATCGAACATATGTGATATGATCTGGCGTACAGGAAAGTATCAAGAACAGGTGGAAGTAATTGTTTGAAGGACTTGACAATCCATGGAAGGTCGAAGACTGAACGAGCATTCCTCAGAGCGCAGTTGATACCGATAAATATTTATACTTCAAAGAATCAGAAGTATGATCAATTCATCAGGTCTCTTTCGATAATGTAGCAACATTTTATAATCCTTTGAAAATATCAGCATTTATCATGAGGTTAATTGCTTTTCTTAACTTACGCAATAGAAACATTTATTACAGTACATAGACATTAACAATACCATAGAAAGTCCTAGAATGGAAATTGCATGAAAATTATGGCACACGCCGGGGGAACTTAGTTGGGGCAAAAAGCAAATTTTGCGGACTGGCTTTCTTGTTTTCTGGTTGGCATTTTCAATTATAAAGTCAATTTGTGATCTGGATTGTTGCCCCTTGTCCAAAGATCATGTACACAAAAGCAATAGTGAATTTCCAAAATAGTGCAGCGACAGGATGGCAGAGAAGGAAATCCTTTAAAACGTTCTGTATGGTCATCATCTTGAAATATCGCTCCTATAATCAATCAAGAGTATAATCAGACACATATGCAACTTGCAATGTCGATTTACAGAGCATGTATTGCTCCAGCTTGAAATCAGAGGCTAAGAAATCTTACAGTATTCATTTTACTTTGAAGGATTCCCCTGTTCATTATATTTGAACAATTTTCAAAACCTTTGCATGCTTTCGAATATGAGCCTCCAAAATATCATCACACTATGTCATATAAATCATTTAGTGATTAATTGAAAAGTTCCAACCACATTTCATTTATCTGATAAATGACTGTCGCTGAAGAAGCTTTCGATGTGTTTATTCCAAAAGAGCGCTAGGTTTCTTGACCACTAGAAGGAGAAGTTATCCAATAATTAGAATTTTTATCTTTGAATTCTAGAAATGTTCTTACAACCAGTACACCGACTACTTTCGATTATGACTCTGTGAACCAAATTTCAATTCGTATTCCAGTGTTGAAAAATTGGAAAATAGTTGTCAGTGACTGCTACAAATAGACACAGTATATTAATCCATGGAATAGTAGACTATTTTACATAAAACAGTGCCACCATCTCACTTGCAATTCTCTTCATAAAAATCCTGCAATTTGCTGTCAACAACTTCCACAACCAACTTGACAAATAGTTTGACTATGATGTAATGTTTTATATCTGATCGAATATGATCTACAAACCATAGATTTCTCTATGTGCCATCATTGTACATAGGCAAGATATCAAATTTCCATTCTAGTGTACTATTATCTACTTCTATGTTACAGTATGATAAGAGGTTTGCTTGGTTATATAAAAAGATATCACACATTTTTTGGGATAAGTGTAAGTCCCCCCTTAAATCGTATAGAGTGGATTGTGGTCGTTCATTAAGTACCTTAATAATCAATTAATTTCTATGCCAAATCGA
Source organism: Prostheceraeus crozeri (assembly GCA_907163375.1). NCBI lineage: Eukaryota > Metazoa > Platyhelminthes > Polycladida > Euryleptidae > Prostheceraeus > Prostheceraeus crozeri. The sequence goes on along the minus strand of CAJQUW010015899.1, from coordinate 65,758 downwards.
ATCTAGCATTTTAACCATAGAAATGGATCTTCATCTCATGTTTTTGTCTTTCAGATGTCTACGGATAATTAAGTGTGCTACTTCATAGTTTTGACATAGCTATTCAGTCCCTTCCATTCAATATTTCAATACTGTTCTGTTGTCAATTGCGATATCAAATAAAACTGCTTATAAGAGCTGGCGAAAAAGTAATATCATAGCTGTCGCCACAAATCAACCATTGATTCCATACTTCCCTTATATACTTACTTTGACTGAACTACTGAAGCATTTCAAATTATCTAAATAAAAAGCCTTTTGCCTATGATCAGTTCAGTGAACAGAACACCTTTCACCCTTGTAGCTAAAAAATTGTAATCGGTCATTGATATTACTTTCATCATCGATTTTCTTACATCGATTATGTGAATCGTTTAAAAGGTAGGCCGACTTATTACTTCGCAAAAGAGTATTCTGTTGCATGTGCAAGCTGCATTTAATTTCAAACCCACTCTCCAAAAACATGCTATACAAATTAAAACAAATTATAGCAACAAATTGTTGCCTATTCATTGAGAGAACATGGTATAAACTCAAATGTACCATAATTGCAGAATATGTTAATCAGCAAGAAATGCATTGACCCGTGGCTCAAAAGGCCGAGCATGATATTCCCCAATTTGAGATCACATGTGATAACATCCGGTATTGACAGATTATGAAGGTTTGGATGAATCCATTGTTTCTTCACATTTTTCGAATGATTCTTGTATGTCAGGGACAATGGCACGAATAATCAATCTTCGAAAGAAATCGATGAAACTTGATTTTTTCTGCATCAGAGAACTACTGCAAATGTTTCAAAAGAGAAAAAAGAATGTGCCAGCTCGCATTTTTCAAAATTCAAAATTCAAAATTGAAATTTGAATTTCAAATTATTAGCTCTATCTCGGAAAGCTATCGACGAAAGTCGCTTAACTTGACTATTTTGGCTTCAGGCAACTATCAGAGATGTTCTAACATAAAAATCAGAAATGACCATTTCGCACTTATTTCGAAAATGTGCCATTATCTCGAAAAGACATCGGTCACACATTTTTTAGCTAGCATAATTGTGGTTCTCTGGTCATTCGAAGCATGTTGAACCGAAAATTGGAGATGGACAGTTTTGGTCCACGAAAAATTGTTTCAGACGCACCGTGGCGCATGAAGATGCTCAACTGGTATGCTATGTATCATCATAACTTCGGCCTCGTCCATAAATATGTCCGGCACATGAATTGGTCTTCCTGATCGAGTTCTTCATTTTTGAGAATACGTATCCAGATCGTCAACGGATATTCTCCTTCTTATGAGTTTCAAACAGTCTCCCTCCAGACTTTGCCGTTCTTTTCTTAACTGCGAAAGTAAAGAAGATCTTCTGCTTCTTCATTTACCAGTTCCACTATTCCTTTAATAAATCCCATCACCTCCCCACCACATTTAAACACTCCTTCACTTTTCCGTTCATCATTTTTGCATAACTCTAACTCATCAGATGACACTGCATTTGGTGTTCCATTTTCCCATCGAATAAGAAGGTGGAATGGCTCCGCGTCTTGGAAGAAAGACAACACAAGTTGCAGGTATCGTAATAAACTGCTAAAGAAGCATATAAAGCATCATCTCAGCATTCAGTTTACATATTACAGTGTTTGTTCGCTTTGAGGACACCCAATTCGTTCGATGGATCGAAAGCCATACTATTTGCAAAACCGCTTTTCGGTCCAGCACCACTGACCATTTTCAAATGATTTTATATTGTCTACTACTACGTTATTGTTATACTAAGCATGTATAGCTTGCTTATTTACATACAGGTAGGTTTACGTTATATAATGCTACTTTATTATTAATGGTTAATTAACATGATAACATAAGGTTGCAATGGAAAAATGATGACAAAAGTAAATAGTAATAATAAATCATATATATTGCAAGAAAAAATGAGAATCAGTACAGTTTCGGAGTACATTTCAGGCATGATTAAGATATGAAGTCAAGATACATGTAGTTCTGTAAAATTCAGGAAGGAAATCAATCAACGAAAGTATTGTTCAAAATGATGACTGCTCTCGGAAAAAAGGAGTTCCTTCTACGAGATGTTTGACACAATGGCTGCTAAACCCTGACGGATACAGAAGATGTTAAAGGATGCAACGGATAATTTTGATAATTAAAAATTTTAAAGAAAAGCTTCAAAGTTGCAGATTCACGTCTCTGGTGTAAGTTTTAGAATGTACCACAAGGACAGGAATACTCGCCACAAATTACAAAGTGTGCCCGTCTCTGTAACTTTTCTAAAAGAAACTTGTTATGTGAGGACAGTCCAATGAACACAGGCGAACAATACTCAATTACAGAACGAATTAAACCGTTATAGACTTGCATCAATTGAGACCGTGCAAGAAATGGCTTTAAAGAACGAACAGCATATTAGCGCCGAGACGCACATCGAATTATGAATTGAGTTTGCTTGTTCCCACTTCAAATCATCACTGAGACGACCGCCAAGGATCTTAAGATTAGTCACAGCGACGATTTCCGGTATCAAAACCGGTTGATGATTCCTTGATCTGGGTATCCAAAGGAACTTGCACCAAATTCAATTCCAGCGACCAATTCAAAATGTTTTGTGTCATAGGACGTGGGAATCCAACTGGTGTTTTTGAATTGAGGGACTATTAATGTGCAGTCATCCACGTATGTGATGATTGAGGTCGTTCGATAAAGGGGATTTAGTTGACCAATTACAAGGTTAAACAGAAAAGGACCCATTAATGTCCCTTGAGGAATTCCAGATGTCACATGCTGAAGATATTATGGATTTTAACCATCTGTACACGATTCTGCAGGTAATCCAAAGTCCAGTGAATGAAAGGTAAGGGAAATTTCATCTTCATCAATGTATTTATAATGACGCTGTAGTTGTTGAATTAACTATATATTAATCAATTTATTGATGATTTTTAAAGTATTTCCCATGGCTAAAGATGGTAGAGTCATTTTTATGCAGTGCACACGGCACGCATGATTAACGCCGATGCTGAATATTTCTTGCACACCCGTATGCTGAACACTCGTATTTATCTTTTATCAAACACATTGATTGCATCGAGTTATATTCTTCATCCTTTCATTTTTTTTAATTTTTGCATTTTTTCTACGAGGAAAACTGCTAAACATGGCAACACGAAATCAGAAAGTCAATTCCATGCTCTTTTTTGGTTACATGTTTAGTCATACCCGATTTAAATCCACTGAAATATTTTGAAGTCCTGGACATTTCATAACTTCAACATAATTTATGGAATATGTCAGCAATTATCTTTCAATTTTAAGTTTATTAAAGACCAGGTAGCACCAAGCAAATGAGCGAAGACTGCATGTACAGATGCTGTCATTGAAAGACATGTGTAGACAGACATGCAGATCATGCTGTGCGCCATAATGATTTTTTAATTATGAAATATTTTAGTCGACTTATCTAATTAGCAAATTGAATTTTCAAGATGATCCAACTGCTTTAACCCTTCAGCTGTCATCTAACTATAAGGAGTTAATTTCAAACCCAGTATTGATGTAGACAGAATGTAAGATCTGAACTGAAATGCAGCATAAGAAGTAGAATAGTCATTTGACTTCTACGACTGTTCAGGCCGAAAGGGAGACATGCCATTACTAACGACTATATTTGAATATTGCAACTAATAAAGTGGTAACGAAACTTCATGAATTATTTACTTGTACATTACATGTAAATGTATTGTACACAGAAAACGTTATGTTGAATACAATGATACAAAAAATCAGCCATTTTTAGTGGTGGACAGGAGTTTGCAACACATTTGGCAACAGCTTATGCATTTAGGATTTCATGATCATCTCTACGTTGAATTGATGGAGAATTGAAGGAGAATGCAGACAGACTACCATAGAAATTTGCTCGCTCAATGAATAATCGCTATTCATGTGAAAGTCCATAGAATAAAACCCATTCGTCCTGAGAATGTGTCAAAGATTCAAGCGAAGGTGGGGGACGAAGAGTAGCAAGAATTTACCCTGTTCCACTTCGCACCAAACCAGGAGCAGCCCTGCACCACCTTGGGCTGCTCCCATTAAGCTCCTCAACCCCGGTTCGTCTGCACCTATATCACGCTGACTTCCAACGGAAACAATCCTGCCGGCAATCTTCCTCATTATCAAGGACTTTGACTCAGACGCCTAAAGGGTACCAGTTATTGCCATTTACAGGAGTGTCTCCCGAATCATAAGCACTATCCCGTAGGGGCCAGGAACCCAACAAGAAACAACCCTGACATTGCTAGCACAATGTATAATCTATGTTCTTGTGAAAGTTCATAGTAGAATAGACACCCATTCGTCCTAGTAATGTGTCAAAATTAAAGTTCTCTGCTGCACTGCAAAACTATTTACCGAATTATGTGCAAGACTAGCATAATTCACACACTGCCGTTCAACGCTTCTTACAAAATGGGTTATTAAAATTAATAAAAACTGTCATGATGAATTCAGCTTTAAAAAAGAATTGCAAGTGTCTGAATTTTTTTTCCGTTCGAAATATTATCATTTTTGATATTTCATGAACGGGTGGAGTATCTCGCGATGCTTCTTTCCCGCAAATGAATTGCGCATAAATAAGAATTATGTTATTTGAGCGGGAGTGTGTTTACATGCAAACGATGACAAAACACATGAGCCATATGCCTGTATCTAAGGAGATATATCTCATTTTCACTTGCTATTAGGCTGACGAAGAATGCGCCAACTTGTAAGCTCATCACAGTTTTAATTTCAACACTTATTTGGATGACGAAGAGGCGCATCGACATACGCTTGTATGTATGCTCTTTACTTCAACTTTTCCCTTGAAAATTGAGTCGACGAAGTGATGACCGTGTCACAAACTGTAATTTCCGATAAAATCTCGAACTCAGGACTATTTCCAATGGAAAGAGCAACCTCAGAGACCCCCGGCTATGTCTCTATCGCAAAATCTCACATTTTTGTGGATGCGCTCCTTCATCAACCCAGGGACGAAATTATTCACTCAATCTTGATTTCAAAAAGATATTGTGGTGATGTATTACAAATATAATTACTTGAAAAGTCGCAATATTGATTTGAAATGCTCAATTAAAAATAGTAAAACCGGCCCGTGTATATTTGTTGATATTTGTTTTGATTTTGTAACTATTGCAAGCAATTATGAGTATTTTTTAAAAAAACCGACAAGTATTGTGTTATAATATTTGCTTCCAGTGGTTATAACGACACAACCAACTCATAGGACAATTCCAGATGTTATATTTAAAGCATCATTCAATCAATAGAGGTTGCTATGTTTATGCTCTCATGTCTAGACCACTGTCCAAACATTCAAACATAGGCATATAAAGAAATCAGTCAACATAGAAATAAATTATGTAGAAGTCTCTGATAGAGTCAAAGTAGATGTCCATGATAAAAACGAACAACAGTCATAACCTAATAAGCTTATTAAGGCAGACGGTAACAGGTAGGTCGATCGATTTCATGTCATTATTGAGTATATCATCATGACTAAGTCACAATCATAGAGCAGGTATATTAGGTAGAGTGGTAACTCCGCATTCATTAAATCCCCAATGTGTATACACTTTCGATTTTATAAAATGAACTCAAGCGAAATACAGGTGGTATTGTCACCAAATGTGAGATGTGCAAATCTTTGCAATTTTGCAGAAATTACAACGGAATTGAATGATCATGATTGTAACGCAGAAGGAATGATTGTATTTCACAGATTTTCATGACAGCCTTGGAGATTTAATGTTTGCTAAATTAGCAATTGGGTGGGTTCCTATTACTTTCTTGCTCAACCTCAAGAATGTTTTCTTGAGCCTGATCATATCACAGGCAACCTGCCACTGGCACAGCAAAAATCACATAATCAAAGACGATGATTTCAATTAACTTTGAAAGATGCAAATGGTTCCACATCACTATTCAGATTCAAGAAATGAAACATGAATTTAGTGAATTATGAAATCATGCCGGTGAAAATTGAATTAAAAACTTGAAATTTCAGCCAAGAAAACACGAATAAAATCGCGACTTTTTCATAAAGACTTTCATTATAATACAATTCATGAAATTCCTTTGATAATCAGCTTGATTTCCGCTTAGTTAGGATGCTTATTAGCAAATATTCATTCTTTCTGATACCCAACTTGTTTCATACTACTTATATAGGAGAGTCATCTCGGTAGTATATAAATTGACAAATTTTGACGTCTTCCAAAAGTGCTCGCGTAATTTTTTGGACCACGGGAACGTAATCTCCATAAAAAACTGAATATTGTGATATAAAAATTTTCACTTTTTTGAGTCGATCCCTGCTCTTTGGTTACAATAGAGATTGAACCATCAAATACATCAATTTAGAACTTGTAAAGCTAAAAGAACTGTCGGCAATTGCGTCTAAAACCACATAAATTGAATACATGCTAGAAACAATACAATAGGAACTAATTTGCAATTACAATTACGTCCAAAACTGCGGAATTCAATGTCACAATGCTAAAACAGCAAAATTGGAACTGAAGTTCCAGTGTTTGTTCATCAAGATTGAAGTATTGATTACTTTCATGACTAGACCTTCAGCAGTGCACCTGTACTATTTGGAAATTGTCATAACTATTTCTATGAACGTGTTTGGTAATCTCAATATATTTAGGTCTATCTTCAAGTGTTCACGAATTCTGGTGACAAAGTGTATACGAGTTTCCCCAATATAGCAATTGTCACATCGCCAACATTTGAATTTTTATACAAGATTAGAGGCGAAACTCAAGGGAACTTATATTTGTTCGGAAACAATTTACTGGTTTATCGACAACGACAGATAATTTGCAAGTGTGAGGCAAAATGCAATTAATCGAGTGATCAGTTTTGATAGTTTCTTGTTTCTTTTTCTTGATGTACAATAATCGCCAATAAAAGCGATCAGGAGAGTAGTTGCGATCACGCAATCCTATGCAACTCACTGAATGAGTGCTAAAATGAGTACGAATTAAGCACTGTGTTTTTGAACCAAAAGGAGTTGTACAATAAGTACCAATATTTTCGTACTCAAAAAGTACTACATTTTTGGACGCAATTCTCGGTCGCAGTTTCTCAGTACTCTTTTTAGTTCTGATTAGACGCACATTGCAAAGTTATTCAAATTGCAAAGTCATTTCATCATCACGCGCACTCAAGTCTTTCATTCAGAGAAGCGATGTTGCAACGAACTTTGATGTCTTAAAAATTGACATAAAATATTGGTCTATTATTACAAAAATTTGAGAATATCTTTCGGCAATTTATAAGAGGAAATTATGCATACATTAATTTTTCAGGCCTAAGAAAATTAAAATGGAGAAGTGGAGATTGAATGACAATGAGATTCTGGTTGATATTTATAGCAAATTCATATCATTCTTTTTTCCTTCACCACATCAATCTCATATAACTAATCTAATTAACTGACAGAACAAAATTCAACACTCTGAATTCGCGTGAGATACAAATATGGAAACACTTTGAACGTATGGACCTTTGGTTATCTCAACGAAAGTGCAACAATTCCAAACGGAAAGTCATCGCTCCCGGATTTCAATCTACTCAATAGTTTCGACAATTCCATACAATGAGCATTCTGGAAGTACACGTAGGCAAATTATATACTCGAGATCGGCTGAGATCCGCACATATCGGCTAATCACCGACATCTTACTGGCAAGTGACAGCATATCCGAGTCAGATCTGACGTTCTGTGAGCTACCGCAACGTGCATTACAAGTTTTCATTTCAGCATCACGCGCACTCAAGTCTTTCTTTTAGAGAAGCGATGTTGCAACGAACTTTGCTGCAATGTCTTAAAAAATTGACATGAAAATTTTGTCTAGTATTGACGGTTTGAGAATATCTTTCGGCATGTAATAAAAGGAACTTAGAGATGACGTGCATGCATCGATTTTTCAAGCCTAAGAAAACTAGAATGGAGAAGTGGAGATCGAATGACAATGAGATTCTGGTTGATATCTATAGCAAACTGATTGGAAAGCGGTCATTCTTTTTTCCTTCACGACATCAATCTCATATAAGTAATCTAATTTACAGACATAACAAAATTCAGCACTCTGATTTCGCGTGAGATACAAATATGGAAACACTTTGAACGTATGGACTTTTGGTTATCCCAACGAAAGTGCAACAATTCCAAACGGAAAGACATCGCTCCCGGATAGTAGTTTCAAATTGTTGCTATGAGCATTCTGGAAGTACATGTAGGCAAATCAAATATGCGACTTACCACTTATTTTGTAATTCACTAGTCATGCATTCACACAAACGAAAAATCAGCCACTCAACGTCATCAATTCTGTCAATAAATTCCTAGCATGTAGGGCCCCATCAATCTACATAGAAGCACTGTGCCTTCGAACACAAACAGTTCTAGACTGCGTTCTAAATGAGTAGGAATAAAATACTGTGCTTTAGACCCAAAGAGAGTTCTAAAATGAGCACGAATTAAGCACTGTGTTTTTTAACCCAATGCGTTCTAAAATATGTACTAACATTTTCGTAATGAAAAAGTACTACATTTTGAGACTCATGTTTTAGTCGTAGTTAGTGCTCAGATTCAATACTATTTCTAGTTCTCACTTTGGACTTCATGAATGATAATGATACTAATCCCCTGTAGCAGGATGACGTAAATAATTCGATTAATAGGAGAGTTTTTTAACTAGTCTAAATTCGGTAAGATTTTGTCCGTTAGGGTGTCGACTTTTTTTGACGTCTCACAGGGCGAAAAAAAGTCGACTTTACCAGACCAATTTAAGTCAACATATTTACATGCCTAGGCATCAATTGAAATCTTTTCATGAACCTTTATTTCAGGCTTAGGCCTAATACACCATACTCACATAATGAATAGGACAACGCAATCTAAGCTCTATAAGAGAAAACAATATTTAGAAAAAATCAATTATATATATCAAAATAAAAGAGTTTAGAAACAATAGATGGCGATAATTTCGCATAGGTATAAAATAGTTGATACAAATGTTTGAAATCTAACAATGCACAATACCGTTAAAAGATCTACAGAGGGGCTCGAATTAATAGAGTAAACAGACTTTTTTCAAAAACTATAGTACGTCGTATATTTCACTATTTATAAATACAACATGCAACAATTGAGCTTACAATGTTTTAGTACCTTGCTTTGCTTCCTTTTGCACCGATCACAGATTGAATCAAATATAATTGGATCAGGAGAGTTTCCTGGCCACTTCAGAACTTTCATTCTCAGCTCTGTTTGAAGAAGTCTCGTCACAATCTTGGCCGGGAATGACTATACTGAATCAACGCGTGGCAAAGATATCTGTCATATTGCATTGATTTCAATGATCCTTGACTTGAAGCAGTCATATTAGAATAGAGTAGAAAAGAACACAGCACTCATTTGCTTTAGTGAAACGAGATATTCCGTGTTCGTCAACGAATACTCTATTAATTCGAGCACCTCTGAATATGTATAGGATAACACAATCTGAGATCTATAAAAAAAAATCAATAGTTGGCGATATTTTCGCAGAGGTATAAAATCGTTCTTGCACAAAAATAAACATAAAAAACAAAGGCATATTCAAGTTTCTGGTCAAAATTAGTTCAGTTAATTTACTCACTAAACAAATCGGTAATCTATGCAGTGCGAGTGGTGCCACCTTCCATAATTCTTTGTACTTGAAAATTTTTTCTTTTTTCAATTTGTGGCATCCTCTTCAAGACATCCCCCAACTGTCTACGCACCAAGTTCTTCTTTTCCAATGTGTTGATGTTGTGGTGCTGAAAAAAATTTAAGATTTTTAGATAGATATAAATGATAAAAATGGTGATTTGTAGTACGTGTACAGTAGTACAGGTCTGTTCATAAGTAACCGTACACTTATATTTCATACATAACTTATCATTTTTATTATTACATCTAATATAAATTCTTATACGAGTCCATTTAAAAGACGTTAACGTTAGATCACAAGAGCAATTATTATTCACCCTCTCTAAATTCTTAACTTAACACTGAAAAGAAAGTTCAGTTACAGTATCTTATAATTGAAAAGAAAACAATTTTGTCCGATCAATATTTAATTGATGCGTTTTGGCATCGAATCAACGGAAGTTCTGATGAAGTCAATAAATATGTTGCTCCAGATGTTGTTGATTCTTTGCCAAAGCAGAGAATCTTCCTGGTCTTGGGTATTGCCTGGGATAGGATTGTAGGATAATTGGGCTCCTACGAGCGACCACACATTTTAAATAACATGAAGATCCGGTGACAGTGGTGGCCGGTCAAAAGTGTTGACGGAGGCGTCTTGGAAAGTCATAACCCGACGACTCCGGTCAGCGACGCGTTGTCTTGAGCAAGATGGTATTGAACATTCAATTGATGAGATTCGTACATCTCTCGAAGCAGGGTTTCATAGCGCTCACCGTTCAGAGTCTCATAGAGACGCACAAGAGGTCCGACTCCATCTCCACTGACCGAGGCCCACACCATCAGTCGAGCTACACGTCTTTGCGCTGGTGATGATGTTGCAACCTCGATGCTGCGTTCTCCCTTTTTTTACCGTTTTACGTCCATTTTCCCCATTCACGGGGTTGGACGGTGCTGACATCAGTCAGACTTTGTTGGTGCTTCGTCGCTTACAGTCCGGATGCCCTTCTTGACGACTGCCTGATATGTTCTTGGTCAGCCTGGAACCCAGGACCCTGAGGGTCGTAAGCGGGTGTTCTAACCACTACACCACTCCCTTTCTTAGTCGAATGAATTGTAGACCAATCGTACGATTCGCAAAGAAAGGAGCCTCATCAATAAAACTGACCTTTCGCCGGTCTTCTATCAACCAGTTTTGATGTTTCCGCGCCCATTCGAGCCTTCGTTCTTTATGTCGCTGTATCAAGATCGCTTTTTTCTTCATGACGAGGAAACGAAATTCCAGCTTCCTTGAGGCGGCGATCAACAGTCTCTCTTGAGATGTTCATACTGCTAATGGTGCTAATTCTTTGGAGCTGTTTGGTTGACGACTGTCGGTTAGATATGGCCTTGAGCACGAGATGATGATCTTGTTGACATGTCGTCTTTCTTGGTCTTCCACTACTCTTCAAATCAAGGACTTCTCCAGTGAACCGAAATTTCTTTATGATATCGTAAATACTTCCTCGTCGTATCTTCAGTTTCGTACTAATTTTTGAGGTAGAATAGTTGTTTTCATGCAGTAACAGTACCTCATACCGCGTGCGTTCGCTCAAACATCTGGGCATCGTCTCTATCTGCTAAACGGTAGCGCATGATGACAATTTTATTGGGAGACACGTGACGACAATGTTGGAAATCCAATCCCTTACACTGTTGTTCAATTGACGGCACACTCATATATCCGTTGTAACTTTATCTGGTCCCTAATGTCAGAAGATCAGAGAGAAAGTTAAGTGTACGGTTACTTATGAACAGACCTGTATATGAATGCGCTAGTTGAGATTTCAAAAATAGAGAAAATGTGAAGTCCGAAAACGTGATACCACAGTAATTGGCACCAAGAGGGATTTCATAAATAATTTGTACTGGACAGTGGACAGACAATAGCAAACTTTGACTGTCACCCTCCCTCTATCCAGCAATGTGATGAATTTTCAGACCAGCAGATGTTCCGCACAAAGTATAACCCTGGTGGACAAAGATCAACCACTTCTGCAGATAACTTCGAATTATTGTCAGACGAATTTATGCCTCTGACTTCTAAGAAGTGGAATTGATTCTTATGAGCCCTGTTATTGACACAGCCTCGAAAAACTGGCTTATCATCTGCGCTTGAGACCTAGGGGTTCATCTGCAAGCTGGCAAGTCAATTTTTCCTGACTGTGTCAAGAACAGGGTGCATCAGTCAAATTCATGAAAGCCATGGGTACGAATACGTCTTAATCGTCTGACCCTTGTATATAATACATCAACATAGAGTCAATAATGTGAGAAAATGCACCCTATAAATTCCCTATCATCCACAGAGACATCTTATAGTGCTCGAAATTTATACGGCTTGGTGGCAAGATAAGAACCTAAGGTCATGTTGTGAAGAGCACAGAATTGTAGCATTCCTTGTCATTTAATACAAAATAAGCAATAAAATTGTATAAAAAGGTCGGCGCTTCGTGCCACGGACATTTCTAGGGGCCAAAGGAGTCTTAATATCTTGGTACAGAATTCTTTAACTGAAATGGTCAGAAGGTTGTTTGCCAGGCGCCATAATCATCGGATTTCAATCTTGAAGACTTTTAGCTACTTTTGAAGTGGAAGGGGTTGCGAAGCAAGCGCAGCTTTAATGACTCTGAGGACCTGGAAGATTTCCTTTTCAAAGATTAAACTGACTGGAGAAATTCAAATCTTGAAACAAAAACAAAGACTGTTTGACCATTTCCCTTCTATGATACAGGCCTCAAGAAATTACCTATCAATAAACGGTATTACTTTTCGGGAAATCTTATTTTGCTTTTACTGAAAAATATATTATCAAAACTTATCGAACACAGCAAGTATTTTCGTAATCATGAAAATCTGTATCATTCAATTTATAAACCTCTAAATGCCACGTCAAAAGAATTTTCATAATAGGTATCTAGAGTAAAGGTTTCCAACCGGGGGATCACGAGGCCACTTTATTGGGGTCGTGAGAGCCTCCTGGAAAATATCTGTATCCGTCCGGCTATTCAAATTATTTAACTGCAAGACCGCAGAAAATGAGATTAAACAAGTTGCGCGCTTAAAGACCGTGGTGTAGTCACCATTCAGTATGTGTTTTCGGATATGTTCAATAACGATGGCAGTGAAATATTGAATATGATAACAGTTCAATATAAAGGTGTTTTCTAACTTCTCTCAATTTTTACGCGGAGCCTTCCGGATTTGCCATGGGGGGGTCTCGGAGCGATAAAGGTTGGGAACCCCTGATCTAAAGAGTAACTGTCAACTATTCATTTTACTGGGTCAACTAAGCCTATGTATTTCAGAAGGGGTGTAATATTCTAGGGAAATATTTACTCTAAATATGGTTGACTTAATTTAATTCCTAGCATGATACAAAGTATGCAGCAACAAAGTAAAAAAAACGCTTACCTCGCTCAGATTGAGGGCATCTATAACAAAGACATCCACTCCAGCTTCAATGGCGGACAACTTCCCCCTCTGACCGTTTTTTGAGAAAGTTTTCCACACGGAGGGTGGCGCCAATCTAAGTAGTACGTTCACAATACTATTTTTCTTGTTTTTGGTAACCTCGTGTTTCACTTGCTTCAGCGCGTTTTTGTAGTGCTCTTTATCTTTCAGGACGGATATTAAGGTTTCTGCTGACGAAGCATGATATGTACGGACTTCAGGCATTTCGTCGTCACTTTTCATCTCCGATTCTGCTTTCTTGGCACTCAGTCTCTGTTCGATTCTTATTAGAAGACGGAAAATTTCTTTAGACCAATGTGCAACGCGCGGACAATGACAACGAGTTATGTTTGCATCCGCATCGACAGACTGATCTCCTGTCTCAGGGGCAAATGACAGTTTAGGATCATCAGTGTCTTCATTTGTAAGTTTCGCTTGGACTTCACTCTCATACGACTCGGTATCCGATTTCGACTGTGTAGGTGCAGGAGGTAATGGTAGATGAATGGGATGACCAAGCCTCTTCACATTCTGCTGTTCTTCAAAAGGATTATTATGGATCTCATTGCTTGGTAAGCAGATATCCGATAGGAACTGAATGGGTGTAGATGAACTGGGAGGTGTTGATGATGGAAAATCGTGATCATGAGGCGGAACGATCTCAACCAGCTTAATCGCATTTTGCCTTTTCAGTAGATGCTTTCGTTTTCTCTTCGGCTGTGAATCACTCTCGACTTCCGATTCTGTGTCAACGCTGTCTAAACCAAATCTCTTTGTAGGACGGATTCGTCTTTTACGGCCTTCGTCCGCTTCCGACACCGACAGGGATCCCACATCAAGATATTTCACACATTGTTTAGTGATTTTGTCGTAGGAATCTGAAATCAAAGAAGTTTTGAGATGTAATGGTAATACTAAATTATTTATAAACATAGAATTTCTCAAAATATTCTTCGGAAGATTCTACGCAAAGTTGTATACGCATGAACCAATCTTAGAAGCATTCTCACAAATCTGTAACGGGATTTATAGATGACCTCAATGAATTCTTCCACAGCGGCTTCGGCACTCCGAGAACATCTTCACTATCGGAAGCAAGAAGAATCGCAGAGCACAAGGTCATGTGAACAGGGTGGATGCCCTACTTCTGCGATTTCCATTTTCCTTAACTGTTTCGTAACCTGTGCCGGTGAGTCGGAGAGTTGTCCTGATGAACTGCCGAAACCGAATTCAACGCAGTTGACAAATTAGGTTTAACTACATTTGCACAGATCATTGCAGCAACTAGAATGTAAATTAACCAAACTCATTTAGATAGTCATAGACATTCATTAGGTCACACCTGACTTATTGCATTGCTGTCACTCTTCAACTTTATGTCTCCAAAACGTATGAACAGCTCTCGTACAGTAATGGCTAACACATGGCAATGACAACTTGTTAAAGGCACAATGCACAAAAATTTATTCTGGTGTCTATATATACCTCTAAAATTATAGCCTTTTTTGCTACAACAGGTTCGGTGATAGAATGACTACTTAGAAATCCATTGCCTTGTGATTAAGTAACCGCTTTCACATGAAGGATTTAAATCTTAATGCTTGGACTATAAAAATACACGAAGTTCACCGTTCAGAGGAACGAAATATCCGATTTAATTAAAAATTCGGATACGATTAACTTGGACGACCAGTTTACACAAGCATAGCACATATATGTATAGAACTAAGACCCCAGTATTAGTATACCTTGGTCGAAATTCCAAGCAATTCGATCGGCGTTTTTGAAAAATCGTTGAACATAATTTCATTTCAAACACTATTGTCATTGCCAGATTCATAATCAGCTTGAACTCATGATAAAAATGAATACCATTTTCTTAAAATTTCATCCGGTAGTAGCAAAGTAGTGTTATAAAATAACTTTTAGAAATCTGAGCGTTTGATATGCCTTTGATCTTCGGCATTACCGCCGACAATCATATTTTATCACATTTCATCGATCTCAGCGAATACTGAACAAAATTCAATAAAATACACTGCAAATTACTCGTCATTGAGTGAAGAATCCGATGAATGTGATAAAATGAATATTAGAAAAAAATGTCATATCTGATTTTCTGTCTAATGACCCACAAACATCGCAGGATTTCGTTAACGATACTGGGTCCTGATTTAACCAGTGTTAACCGTGATAAAATTCATTCAATTACTCAGGACAGTAGCGAAATGTAAAGGATATCGAATGTGTTACTGAGTTGAATATAATTTTGATGAATAATGAAATAAATGTAGGTACTTCTATTCTTTTCCCCCCACATTTTCAAATTTTTTCAAAGTCCGTTCTGAGTTCTAAAAAGCACAAAATCTATTTACAAGGGTTTATAGGGACCGATGTTGAGCAACTTTGCTTCTTATTTATCCTCTTTGACTTTCCCGGCTGACATTGACACCATTTGTCATATTGTTCACAGAAGACAACGATTCTACGGAGCTAATGATGAAAGACCTATGGGCAGAAGCGACGTTTGTATTGGAACAATAACAATTGGACCAAGCACGGTGCGTGTGTTTACAGAGTGTATGACATTCTGAGTCAGCGAGGGATGGACCAGGTGAAGCCTATCCTATGTCAAATGCGACTTAGTTTGACCAAATATCATGAATTCAGAGAGATTGAACATGTGGGGGGAAAGAATAGAAGTACCGAAATGTATGTGTCATTGATGGACAGTGTTGTCGTGGGAACGGTTTAGCCATACCTTGTGGTGTAAGTAAGTTAATACAGTATAATCCCGCTATAACGTACGATACTCATGATAACGTAACTCATGGTACGTAACTCATGATATTCAATAACAAAACGATAAAATCGGTTAGATAAATCGTTTTTGATGTGAACAGTGGAAAATCGTTTGAACTGAGAGGATGAAAGTCGACTGAAATGAAATATCATACCGATTTTATAGTTATCGGTCCAGTGTGAACGCCTCTTAAGTCTGAAGACAAATTTTAGTTTCGTCCAAAGTTAGCAATGCAACAAAGAGATGAAATATTTCTCGTATAGTAACATAGCTTTACGCAGAAATTTGTTCAAAGGAATCACTGTCATTCTTTCCGATCTCTGATTATCCACCTTCAGGAATCCCATCCTTTCCGAAGGCAATGGGTCGGTGAAAACGTTACCCACCACTTTCAATTTTTCGCCAATCATCTGAATATCGCCGTTTTCTAAACGTACAAAAAAGGCTACTTTAAATGGAACAGGTGGACTTCGTTTCAACATCATATACTGGTTTGCCGTATTTGCCTCTATTACATGCGAATCGAGCAATATTTTTCGGTAGAAAAGCCCTTCACCGCATATAAAACTCTCAAAAGAATTTGGAGTAAAAGATTTCGATAACTGAAGCTTAGTATTTCTGCCGCAACGAATATGTCCTAGTGTCTGATCTGATTCCGATATTCTTTTAACAAGCTGTTGTAAAGGCAGATGTGTACCCCTGACAGCCTTCTTGATGAATCTTAAGAAATTCTCATACATAAAGCAACTAAAAGAATCCACTGCACCAAATTGCCTTACATCATCACATAGATGAAGAAGAGAATGGGTATTATAAACCAGAAATCTTTCCCCGAATAAACTTTTCATTTGTTCTACCACACTTTCGGTAAGTTGCTGTGCATATGTAAGGTATCCTTCACCAGAAGGATGACAATAAATTCTCATGATGACGGTGAGATATGTAAAACATCTAGTGTACTCCGCGCTACAATTTTTTGGAAGAACAATTGGCGCTAAGTAAAGAAGGAATAGCCGAAATTCTGTGGCTTTCCATTTACCAATGTGGAACATGCTTCGTGGTTTACGACGAAATTCCGATGGTATGTCCTTTCTCAAAGAACGCAAAATGTCTGACATTTCATGAAGAAGCTTGGATGACAACCGCTCGCTCTCACCGCTGCGAAGTTCTTCTAATAATTTATACACGACTCCTTTACACACGCTGTGCATATAATCTAAAGGAAAGTCCCGCACCATATCTAGGTCATCAATGACTTCCAAAGCTGAATCCCCCTTGTGATGCTGTTGTTGTGCTCTAGAACGAAATGAGGCGTTATAACGTTTGGGAGCGTTCAATTCTGTAAAAACTCTACGGTTTTCACATGTACTACCACGTTGTTCACATCTCTCACAGCCATAGAACGCCCCATGGGGTTTCACATTAAGCAAAAAGTGCCGGGCAGGTGTATCGCAACAGAAGCTGTGTATCTTCACCTTCAATTTTGCATTAGATGGACCTTCTTTTAGTAGAAACTGCAATTCCGTAGTGAAATCATCCAAGTAGTTCTCCGCGTTTTGTGGCTTACTTGCACCATAATATACACCAACTATGAATGTGCTGGTGGGATAACCAATAATGGAGCATACGATTGGCCAGAGGCTATTAAATGTATCTTTGTGTACAGGCAAACCATCCACATTGAATTGTAGGAAAACACATGACTCGTTGATTTTCTCTTCCTCAACGACAAACATCAATCCTTTCTCAAGACCAAAATGATAATAGTACCCGGGATTCACATCTTTAACTTGAACTTTGGTAGGCATCGTTGAAAGGAGAGTTCGTGCATCGATCGGTAGTTGAGGGTGGTACTTGTTCAATACCTTCAATAGTTTTGACAAATGCTCATTACTGATATTGATTGACTGACACACGTCCTTCATGTCAGTCACTATGTCACCGGTCACATCTTTATCATCAAATTCAAACGAAGACTCCTCGGACAAATCGCTGGAATCTGCATCAAGTAATCTACTTGTAGTAGGTAATCCCTGCCCAGAAATCCCACCACTCAAATCGCCTGAAGCTGACAAAAAATCCTCATAACTATTCGCATCAACTGCTGTGGAATTACTGGAATAATCTGAGACTTGCAGAACCTTCTTTTCGATAGGAAGTACAGGGTGAGTCATAATGTGCGCAAAACTTCAAGGACTTGTAGCTCTGACCAAAATAATTATTCGAATTGAGTTTCTCTTCCATATTGTTTAGCATGTCATGGGGTTTTGCTGTGTGCAATATTATTTTTCTCTTTCAATTATTTGACAGTATTCTAGCTAATTTTGAATTCACTAGAATTTACCTAAATTTCACAATTTAAATCGTTCAAAATTCAAATTAAAAACAAATTTTCCAAAGGACTTCTTATAATTAAGCTTATTACTGATGATAGACAATTTACAGCAAGTGTTCAAACAATCCTCCATCAGCCTCGACAACACATTGTGCTCTGACGAGCAAATGGTTAATGGCCCGTTGGAGCTCATCTGTTTCAAGATTTTGAACTTCTTCAAAGATTTTCTCCTTTAACTCATTAATGTTTCTCGGAACAAATTGGTGATACACGCGAGCCTTCAAAGTTCCCCACAAATAGTAGTCTAATGGGGACAAATCGGGAGACCGCGGTGGCCAAGGATGACCGTAACCACGACCAATCACTCGGTTTTCGGGGAATTTCGTTGATAGAAAGTCTCATGCCTTCTTCGAGAAATGAGGAGGAGCTCCATCATGTTGGAATACGACAGACTTCATCTTCCGCCTCTTTTGCAGTTCAGGTATGAGGTGATCACGGAGCATGCTAGTGTAGTTTTCTTGATCCACAGTCGATTCGAAGAAGTGGGGCTGCAATTTGAAGTTTGAAGAAATTGCCATCCAAACGCAAAGCTTTGGTGAGTGGAGATTCTTCGGCAAATTGCATCTTGGATTTTCGTATGCCCATATCACACAGTTGTGTCGGTTTACGAGCCCATCTAAACTAAAGTAAGCTTCATCAGACCAAAGAATGTTTGGCAGGATTTCCTCATTCTCCAATATCCACTTCGCGAAGTCAAGACGCTTCAGCTTGTCTTCTTCACTTATCGCCTGTGTTCGGGATATTCGGAATGGATGCATCCCGATTTGATGTAGGACTCGAACGACACTGCGTTGAGGGATAGCGGTTTCACGCGCGACTTGTCGAGAGCTAGTATGACCAAGTGGATTTGCAGCTTTAAGATTGGTGATCGACTTCTCGATAGCAGAGGAACGTTCATTGACAATGGACGGTCTACCAGGAGACTGGATGTCATGGAGAGTCTTTGTTGCCTCAAACTTCTGCATCAGTCGACTGATAGTTGAAGGTGGAAATGGATCATTGTGCAAGGACATCATTCTCTTATATGCACGTAGAGTAGCAGTTGGAGATTCGTTATTGGAATAGAACAATTTCACAATAGTCAATCTTGTTTCTAAGTCCATCGTTAACGAAAAAAAGACAATTTAGCTTTTGGCGCTGAAATTTCGCATATCTTAGTTAAATCAAACATTTCCTAATTGTTGGACAAATTCAAAATCTTCAAAAAACATAGATTGCTTGTTTGTGTCCAGATTGTTGGTTGAACGAAATAAAATGGATTGTGGAATCATTTTGATGTCATTGCGAATCACTAAACAGATGCAGAATCATGCCCAAAACTATGGTAATATTTCACCAACTGAGAAAATATGACATGATTCAATTTTCAAATTTTTATACTTAAAATTCATAGAAGTCTGTAGGATGTGACATCATACAAAACCCCAAGTCTTAACGAACAAAATGGTATTAAAATTAATGTCGAGTACCCCGCTCAGTAATCACAGGACATCACCAAAGTTTTGCGCACATTATGACTCACCCTGTAGATCCATGTTGTCGTCTGAATATACTTCAGAACATTTGTTTACAAGTTTATCTAATCTTCGGCGCTTCCTCCTTGCAGTACTCATCTGAAGCAAACGATAAACAGTAAATGAAGAAATGATTTATATCAAAGTACTGAATGGTTAAGTTCAAGAAATTAACTAACGGTAACAGAATATATACAAAATTTGTCTCAATTTGTAGCAAGGAATATTTGAGTGTCTCTTCCGATCATATTTTCATGTAGCCTGCATGTGCGAATAAGCTTTGAATGAAAAAGTCATCATTTTGAAAAATGTGTAAAACTGATAATTTTAATTATAGTTGTTTAAATGCTTTTTCGTGCATGGAAGTACAAAAAAACGTTTTTCGTGAGTTCCTGAGCATTTGGAAATAATCTCTCCCCTCCCAGCGCTTGTAGAGATGACGATATCGATGGGAAGAAGCGGACGACACTGCACGCTTAAGTTGACAGCAAGGTTGACTAAGAAAGCAAACGCTTAAACATTTTCAAATAGAAAATCACGACAATCACGACAGTCAGTATCAAATTTATTGATTTCTTACCGACATAAGATTTGTAAAATGTATAAAAAAGATAGACTACGCATAATATCTGAAATAACGTCATCCAATTGGAAAGACCAAGCGTTGGTTAAGAACAGAAAGAAAAACGATAGAAATTCCCCAACGCGCCGTAGCGAGCATGTATATTATATACATATAAATACATGAGTGGGGAGGATCAGTTGGATCCAAACATTTCAACTTATCGAATTTTCATCAGGAGAAGACGATGGTGGTGGCCAACAATACCATGGCTACTTAGTGTTTTAATTAATAATGGATGGCAGCAGCTATTGAGAAATCAATCAAATTTCATACAACAGATTGTACGGGCATATCTCTAATTAGCCAAAGCTTCGAGAATAAGTTTGACCTATTCGATTATTTCTGCTACAAGGTCAGGACTAAAACGTCTTGGTCTTGACACAATCATACGATGTGATGGTGATGGCCATTTTCTGTCAAAATCACACATCAAAGAAAATGTGCACACTGCCACAAGAACGTAATGAAGCTGTGTACAAAATGCGATGTTCCCCTACATTCAATGCTTCCCTAAGTTTCGCACCGCACAGAGTATCATGTCATGAACTTCAACATTTTTCCATACCATAAAAATATAGGTTTCTAAGTTTCGTCTAGTCAAAAGGCAGGTAGGCAGGCCTAATATTATACAATTTTTCGTGATGAAATATGTTTCAATGCAGCAAAATATGATTTACTATTATGTTTTATAATCAATTCAGTTGACTTGTCAGGTAGTTTTTTTTCTTCAAAATTTCAGAGCTATATCGGTGAAATACTCGCAGTTCCAGAGCAACTTATGTAAAATAGACCCAAATAACCCGAACCCGTTACCCGACCCAACCTAAATTACTTCGGCTCATTTACTTATATAGTTTGTCTTTACTTCTCCGTTTGTTCTCAAGAGCGAATCGGTACCTAAAATTCTAACATTAACAAGAATGACAATCTCTTTAAGCCGATTAGAAGATATGATATTTACCGTTGTCGAGATTGTCTGACATGCTCCAGCAATTCTTGAATAATTTCAATTTTCAAAGCTTCCCCCCTGCATTCTTAACAGCATCATAAATTGCTCACTGCGCTTCAACTGTGCAGCCTCTTAGGTTCAGGCACAACAGATTTTTATTTACAGAGACCCGACTAAACAACGGCAATGCCGTGAAACATAATCAGAACTGATTTCACTATCGTTCATAGCTCACTGAAATCTGTCCTACAACCTACTTCAATGATACAAATCATCAATCCTTTCAAAGAGCGTGAATGCTTTACATTTTAATTAAAAAGATTCACTTAAAATCAACTCTCCAAATTGACGTATTGTCTTATCAGCAGTATCTGCTGTGGTGTGCAGATGGCATTGAAGCAATGTGAGTTAAGACTTCATTCGAGAAGGAGCTACATCATTTGATCTCGCGATTACCAATGGAGATAATGCTGAAATATTTAATGCAAATACCGTATTTACTCTATTAAGCGCCGGACCTCTAATACCCGCCCGCCTCTAATAAGCGCCGGGTCTGGAGTATCTTGAATGTAATAAGCGCCGGGTGTTGTATATTGTACTGACCATCTGTGTTCACAGATGGAAACCAGAGTTTTCATGTCAAAAAATCTGTCATTCGCTGAGGAGACAAATTAAACTTCCCTAACATGCGACGAATGTCAGGTAGTCAATCTACCTTATTCATTATTAGGGCAATTTTTTATGACATGTCATATTTTGTCATATTCTTATGGTAAGGTAATATTTTGTCTTATCTTCTGTATTTGGTCATATCTGGTCATATTAAGGTCATTTTTCAGTAGTTTTATACTGTTATGGTTACGGGGTCATACAAAATGATCGATGTTTTGATATACAATGAGAGTGCAGTCTACTTGTGTCAACAATAAATCAAATTTTGAACAATCACTACATATGAATAAAGAAAGACAAGTGAGAATTCATCACTACAACTGGCAGGCATAGAGAAAGTAGTCAGTGGCAGCGGCAGCTGACTAAATCCCACCTCAAAGTGGATATAGGTCAGATTTTTAGATCTTTTTAGGTCATTCGATTTTTAGGTCATAAAATAATTGCCCTATTCATTATCTATGAGCGCTAGCAGTCTGCCGTTATCTCTATTGTCATTTGCAACGTGTGCACGCTAGGGAAGTTTGAGGAAGGACGCCGTGAGAGATCCGATAGCAACGCAGCTCCAATCAGCACTAGATTCGAATGATGAGTCAAACTGATCTATTGAACTAAGTCACCTGATATTTGATTCATCATTCTTCGTTTATTCTTCGGTCGATGTTGACACTCACTAGTGATGGAGAAATCGAAGAAGTTGCGATCTTTTACCATTAAAACCAAACTGGCGGCGGTTGACTATTCGAAAACACATAGCATTGAGAATACTGCTAAGGTATTTCAAGTGGAAACCAAGAGAATACGCGAATGGAGGGCGGCAGCCGAAGAGTTGGAGAAACAGTACAAGTCTGGGAAAACGACAATCAAAAGGTTGAAAGGTGGTGGAAGAAAGATCCGGTCTGAAGAATTTGAGTCCAAGTTAAACGACTGGATTATACGAGTACAATCACGAGAAAATCGTTTGAGGGTATCAAGAAAGGTGATCCAGCGTCAAGCTCTCGAATGGAGTACGGACAGTGAATTCCAAGCCAGTAATGGTTGGCTCCAGAAATTCATGTTGCCGAATGGATTTGTGTTAAGACGCAGAACGACGATCGCACAGAAGACACCAAGTGATAGCACGGAGAAGATCATTAACTTCATTTGTTATCTACGTCATCGTCGTACAAGTGGACAGTATGACAACGACGCGATTTTCGTCATGGACGAAACTCCGGTGTGGATTGAACCCGTCGCTAACACCACAATCAATTTATCAGGAGCCAAAGAAATTCCAATCAAATCGACAGGTGCTGAAGATGTGAGGATAACTGTCATTCTAACTGCACGAGGAGATGGTGCGAAGATGAATCCCTACATCGTGATTCCAAGAAAGCGACCGATAAAAGAAGTGGATCAAGTCAAAAACATCGAAAATGTGCTTATTCGAGCAGAAGTTGGATGGACGATGAATTAACATGTGACTATCTGAAGCGTGTCATCGGTGAATTTTCTTTTACGAAGCGAATGATCGTGTGGGATGCATTCCGTTGCCATATTTCTTCCCAGACAATGACTAAACTTCGAAAGATAAAGATCGCGCCAGTTGTCATACCTGCAGGTTGCACTGGCAAGATACAGGCTCCTGACGTCTCATGGAATCTTAGTCTGAAATGCAAGATCGCTGAACAATACGAAGAGTGGATGGTGAATTGTGATCATACCTTTACTGCAAGTGGAAGAATGCGTCCACCCACATTTAATCTTATTGTCAAGTGGGTGAAATCTGCATGGGACTCCATTCCGCGCCAACAAATCATGGATTCTTTGAAGCAATGTGCGATAACGAATGCATACGATGGCAGGGAAGATCACATGATTGAGTACCTGAAGATTCATCCTGAAGCCGCCATCCCTCAATTGGCTCGACGTCTTGCCAGACTTCGTCATCAAATGTAGATCTCGATTCTTCTGGCATAGAAAGTGATTCTTCTGACGTGGCCATAATTGATGAAGACGAAGAAGACGAAGATTATTGATGGAGTCGTAACATTTCTTGTGACCGAGTACCATTTTTTATAATTTTGCAGCTCACTGACATACCGGTTACTCTATTCTAACGCGTTTTTTGCAAGCTTAATAATAGACTTGCTTGAATCCTTAGTAAATGCTATTTTCTTACTTACCAGTGTCAACGGTAAGTCCTCATTATGAATCGCTGAATCACACTATAAATAATAAACCACGTGAATCAATGAAATTTACGCTACTGAAACCGGACAAGGTAACTCTTGTATTAAAACAAGAACTTTAAATTCAATTAAAAATATATAATATAGTATTAAATTCATAGAGTACAAATTTGATTATTAAATATATGAATGAATTGCCATGATAAAAAGTTCAATTCAATGAGATTTTGATTTATTTAAGCAGAGCCCAATATAGTCTACGAAAACTATAAATACAACTATTAAACTTATTAGCTGGATTCAGTTTTGCCTTGCTTATATTTCTTTATGAATTAGATTTTGCCTTACCATGTTTGCATTATCATGTTTGCCTTACATTCCTTTAAAAAATATGATGAGTGAATTCAAAACGATGCGGAAGATTCTGCTTCTGAACATACATTCACAATTATATATCCGTTCACCAAGAAATATGATTACCAATTACCAATTACCTTTGATAGAGACCACATGTAATAATTTAATGTGGAATAGTGAAAACGACGCTGTAGCTTTCTTCACAATTATTCACACTGGCTGACAGCTAAGACAGACATTACATAAGACTATATAGCTAGGTTGGGCCTAATACTTACATTAAAATAAAATCACAAATTCGAAATTTATTCATAGAAAGGCAACGAAATACACGTTTACATTAATGCCAAACTGCAAATGAATTACAAATATCATTGTTCTAACGAAAAAAGTTATGGTAAGGTTGCAACTTGAAGTCTGAACATAAAGTAAGAAATACCGCTTATAATAAACATTAATTACCAAGTATTTGCTAATATGTTTTTGTTTAAATATAAATAAATTTGTTTTCAATAAAAACAGATGATGAGAACTAGACCCACATGTGCAATTCAGATTTCGCAATGAAAGTTATGTATAATTGAATTGATGATGTTGCTATTGAATCTACACATGAAAATTAAATCTTACGACAAGTTGACTCATCAAGAAAAGTCATACTGAGCTATTGACTATGATAAATTGTAAACGATTTTTGTCTATTTTAGTCGATTGGAGATGATATATACAGTTTAACTAGTTAAATGGATTTTCTCTCAGTTAACCTAGTTGAGACAATTATGACGGGTACATGTGCCGATGTAACTTTTTATATGCTTATTAGGAGTTAACTTGAATAAAGGTTCTGACTTACTGTATATCTGCAATTTTTATTTCCGATTATTTGTCAGGCCTTACATCGAAACGTAGATCATTAACATTAATGTAAACTTAAAAAATGGCTGTATTTAAGTCAGTACTATAGGGGTCCTTAACTTAAACCACGGCTGTGATCTTTATTTAAATTACTTTTAATTTATGATAAGATTTTCTAATAAATGATTATGGATTTTATATAAGACACAAACATACTTGCAAATTATCGTATGTTGCAGTATATAAATTGCAACTTTAACACAATTTGGTCGACCGTTGACTGTTTTCTTGCAATCCAATTTTAGTCGATAATATGACAGGATGAACCAAAGTGGAAAGAATAAGACGTAAAACAGACGTTATTATTGTGACTAACTTTATTACTAACTCGTTCAGAAAATTCCGATTTTTTTACTTAATTTAGACCAAAGCTCTAATTCACGAATTATTATTTTTTAACTCATATATTAGGTTTTATGACATCAAAGAGGTCAAATAACTAAAAAATCGCAATTAGAAGATTTCAACTATTTTTTATTCAACTTAGACGAGATAGACGTTTTTCTGCCTAATATGAGACGTCTGAAATGCTACAGGGGAATGTGCAGAAGAACAGCTTAACCTTTTAATGTCAATTTCTAATTTCAAATTTTTCCCCAAGGAAGGGTTTTCTCACCTAACGGAACTTTTGTGACAGTGTCATACACGCCCCGCGTCCCTCTATTGCACCATTGTGGAAAGAAGTGATGAAATTATATCATTTACTGCTCTTTAATCCATGGTCGAGTCATTTTTTCTAATAAATGTCCTGTATCAGGAAGCACTGAATCTGTAGATTTCAATTTCATTGAGCAATGCGTAAACCTCATTCATAAACCCATATCATGAAGAGGATTATTGGAACCTTTTTGCTATGTAAGACTTGAGATTAGCATGCATACTGTATTATGGATGTACTTTCAAAATCATCCCCCAAACGAAAATTCTGACTACCGCTTTAATCATTTCTTTGAGAAGAATGAATGAAGTATTTGAAAGATTAACGGAAACGTTTTACTGAGTGTTACTTTGAGAGATGAAGAAAATTCCAATACCTCCTTGTCAATATCTACTCGTGCTGATAGACACAAATGATTATTCTTCCACGAAAAACTTGCTTCCGGCTCTTCCAGAAAATGGCGGTGGAAAATGTCTGACTCAATCAACTCAATAATTATCAACTTGGAAATGTCCAATTATTCACGTCTTGTGTATCCTGAGGGTTGAGGTCAGTCACAATGAAAAGGGCTTTCCGTTGCATCAGAGCAAGCGTGTAATCAGCTGATTCTGCGACGGGTTTAAAGGTGGGCATCTTGACCTTATTTCGGGGAATAGATGTCTGGAATCATTAATTACGCTCATCATGGGAGCCACAAAGTGTCGAAGTGTGCCAATCACTGCAATACTAACAGCAACTGTCGTGAAATCACAAGCCTTTACGTGCGTCGCAGACTGCCATCGTCAGAGAATGAATAAAATTGCAGTGTTGCAACACATGATCAGCATTCGATTATATCACGCCATGTTCTACAAAGACAAATAAAATGAGTTATTCATAGAAAATAACAAAGTAACTCATTACTTCTTAAGACATCAGAATAGTAGTTACACCATGCGTTAAATATAAAGAAAGAAGGAATCATCTACTCTATGCATCGCTAATGATATGAAATTTAGTCCAGTTAGAAGAAGCGTAATATAAGACAGAGGCCAGAACAAATCCTTTATAATGCGTTTCCTCCAAGCCACCTCTCTATCAAAGACCTCCATGCTATAGATCCATATTGCGACGGTCTTCATGTACTACGTATCTTCAAATTTCAGACCTGTCTGTATCTTTTTTTCAATCGAGAGGTGATCTACATATTCTATATAAATATTTGAGCGGCGAGCAAGTAGACATGAATAAATAATATATGAAATGTGAATTCATAATGTATGAGCAACAATAGGAAATGACAGGCTCATCCGCTGATGCATCCTACAACGACCTCTGTGCTCTTAAATGACGTAATTATTCATTCAGTGATTGTTATGTGGGCTGCTTTCTTGGGTCGCCGTTTTCAAGGCGTTGCGTTTTCTATAAAGTGATTATAGGATGCTGTTACGAGTGAAAATCACCTCATCCATAGAATTGAAATAACAAAAATGACTTGAAGTGGTATTTTCTACAAATTTGTGACATCAACCACGCCAAGAAACTCGCAGAAACCGCTTTTTATGACTCTCCTGCTATCTGCAGAACCCACTGGCGTTTGAATCCATTAACAGAATCATTCTGAGGGAGATGACTATGAGGATGTGTCAGGGAGGCCCATGCCTCAGCCATGTCCAATGATATTCACGTTCGTGATGATGGACATAATTGCGAACCGAAAGTGTGCAGCAACGCAGTAAAACTAGAACTATCTTGGAAATCGCGACACGGATGCGTCACGCTTGCTCTAACTACATTCTTCATGACGCCAATGTGGTATTTCTGCCTGTAGCTTCTTTACTGCAGTAAACCAATATTATTATATGAACCGACTTCAGCCTATTGGCCCACTCATATTTTGGCAAGATGCTTATTCATGCAGAAACTGCTGTTGAAGTTTACACCTGATCAATTTATAGTGAATGAAAGTTATTCATTGACAAAGCGTCAACACAATCAATTCGAAGAAGAGGGTGCATAGCAAAATGTCCAACCTTCAAAATAGGCATATTTTAAACTATAGTCAAGGTTTTGATCTAAAAACATTATTCCATCAGAGTTGTTTTAGATAATGACTAGTGATGCATGAATTACCTCAAACTACAGCATAATAGGCTTGTTAATTCATTTTCACAGGATTACAAGTGTACTGATACTTCTTCAATGCACTTCGATATCTTCACATCGGCCACGTCGGCTGAGATCCGCACATATCGGCTAATCACCGACATCTTACTGGGAAGTGACAGCATATCCGAGTCAGATCTGACGTTCTGTGAGCTACCGCAACGTGCATTACAAGTTTTCATTTCAGCATCACGCGCACTCAAGTCTTTCTTTTAGAGAAGCGATGTTGCAACGAACTTTGTTGCAATGTCTTAAAAAATTGACATGAAAATTTTGTCTAGTATTGACGGTTTGAGAATATCTTTCGGCAAGTAATAAAAGGAACTTAAAGATGGCGTGCATGCATCGATTTTTCAAGCCTAAGAAAACTAGAATGGAGAAGTGGAGATCGAATGACAATGAGATTCTGGTTGATATCTATAGCAAACTGGTTGGAAAGCGGTCATTCTTTTTTCCTTCACCACATCAATCTCATATAACTAATCTAATTTACTGACATAACAAAATTCAACACTCTGATTTCGCGTTGAGATACAAATATGGAAACACTTTGAACGTATGGACCTTTGGTTATCTCAACGAAAGTGCAACAATTCCAAACGGAAAGACATCGCTCCCGGATTTCAATCTACTCAATAGTTTCAACAAATCCATACAATGAGCATTCTGGAAGTACACGTAGCCAAATTATATACTCGATATACTAATTGTTTGTAATTCACTAGTTATTCGTTCACACAAACGAAAAATCAGACTCCTCAACGTCATCAATTCTGTCAATGCATTATCAGCATCTAGGTCACTATTTTTTGCTCGACTAGATACGAAGGGTGATTGAAAAGTTCGCGGCCCGATATAGAAAAAAAGCATATTTCGCATACGATACATACAATGCGGCTCACATTATTATGACCACTCATGAAAAACCGATAATTTTTCATAAATTTCTTTGTGAATCTATGTTACGTTGGAAATACATGTTAGATGAAGCTACTACGTTCTAATATGATAATTAATGATCAAAATCAAGCAAATCCATCAGATACTGCATCTACTATTTTGGTTTTACAAAACACTCACATATCTCAGTTGCTCACTTCAATGCTTAATGTGGCCGCCTCTGGCAGCTATTGCGGCCTGTATACGAGATACCACACTGTCAATGAGATCTTCGATCGTATGTCGAACTGACGCATCATGATGCCAGTATTTGATGATTCATTTTCAGTGAAATGACGAAGGCAGCAATCATGTCTCCTGTCCGTAGGCATTTGTAGTCTCTTTCTGATCTAGAGATTTTCGTAGGTGGAGAAGTGTACTGCCATCGTAGCACATGTACATGCGCGTACAAAAGTCATCTATTGCATCTACAGAGTCTACAATCATTAAACTTAATGGTTCAATGAACTCATCCGAATGTACCGCAACTTTCATTCAACAGATACGTAAACAT
The DNA here is from genome assembly GCA_907163375.1 of Prostheceraeus crozeri. Lineage (NCBI taxonomy): Eukaryota > Metazoa > Platyhelminthes > Polycladida > Euryleptidae > Prostheceraeus > Prostheceraeus crozeri. The sequence goes on along the minus strand of CAJQUW010015899.1, from coordinate 35,825 downwards.
ACGAAACCCATATATACAAAAATTCGGCTCATTTTGATCTTAGAACTGAAAGATAATGCCAGAGCGTGAAAGTGCATTTTACATGTTAATGGATCCATGAAAATGTCCTCATTTCAAGCTATCAGCTGTAAGCATGCGCTTGATCACATCATATTTAAACTTACTGACTCCTCGTTTATTATCTCCTCTCCCCTTGTTTGAGGTTTGGACATCATAATAAACACTCGAATGTTCTCGTTAAAATTTTTGTGTAAGATACAGACTTTTTCGACTTCATTTGCATCGTCGTTGTCGCGACTGACACATGTGTGCACTTTAGAGGGCGGTAATGACTACAATGTGCATTTTAGCAATTTTCTTTTTTTCAATTAAAGTTATATTAATGCTTACTGGGATCCTATGTCATAATTTCAGTAACTAGCACAATATAAATCTTAAGGAAAAGTCACTTGAAAGTTTGGCCCTAGACTGTTATCAAGTAATATCGCACGTAGCAACAAATATTGCAATGTCACATAATGCATTCTTGGATAATGTCGCACTTATGCATTCATAATATGGATTACACTTAATTGCAGGCCTTTCTTCTATTCAGTTAATATTTAAAATATCTTGTCGATGGTTCAGGAGAAGGATATTCAAAGGCACATGCTAAGATGGCTTTCATTTTCGATAAGTACGGTTGGCAGTCCTGTTATATAGACTTTGCGTCTCATGTGTCTGCATGTATCAGAGGCTAAACAATGTGATAGGACCTCAATTTCATGCTCAGGGAAGACAGAACATGCTTAGCGCTTCATCCGTGGTTCAAGCGGCAACGCATACAACCGTAGACGACGCGCAAACTATAAACGCTCGCCCGCCATGTTTTAACAACATCAGATCAAGTGATTTCTGACTCTTAGTGCAGAGCCTATGTATGCGGGTAGAAGAATAGAATGTCCTTAATCACGGATGTTTGGGGTGTTCCGTAATTACGCGTGGCATGTCAGCTAGTGGATATATCGTAATCTACAGACAGTTCTTTGCTTCTCCTGAAGAGGTTGCAACCTGATACATAGTAAGTATTCACCAATAACCTTGAAATCACATGCGAGATATTTTCCCGACAATGACAACATGTATTTGACAATTCCTGTACCAATGTTATGGAACTATAGCATGTGCGTGTGCACCATGTACAGTACACGTAAATGTGCTTAAGCAAGTCCATCGTGTTTACAGAAATATCAGGGATACAAAGTCAAGAATTAAAATCTTCCACAACAAACGCTATTCATTTTCACATTATCCAAAAAATACAACACGTACCACGACTCCATGGTAACTACAAGTCACTATGATAAATAATTCGGAAGCATTAGTTTTCCATATCGTCAAATATGAGCACAGAATCCGGACCTTGAGGAAAACATGCGTCTCCAACACTAATTTTCAAAGCTGTTCACTGCCATTAGAGAAGTTTTCTTCACTGTCCTGTTTTCGCGTCCATATTTGACGATAGAGAAAAGTACAGCTTTCGTATATATGACTAAGCTGATTTAACTTACTTATCTTTGTAACATCATAATGTCTATATATAATATCATTATATCATAATGTAACATCATACACCATGACAGCGTTGGATATCACGCTTTGACTTGTCGCCGAGGCCCAGACATCAATATGAGGCATAACAAGCTGGGAGACGACCTTGCTGATTTTTGTCGTCTAGCTTCCCTTCGCCCACAAGTTGAAAGAGGAGCTAGTGAAGATGATGACTTCTCGCGTACAGCGGACATCCTACTCCCTGTGTGGGATCTGGGTCGCCCAGCTGCACTTGATCTTACGGTTGTGCATCCGCAAGCAACAACAATCATACATAGTGCGAGTACAACCGTGGGATCATGTGTTGCTGCAGGTGAACAGCGAAAGAGGGAGCACAATGGTGATAAATGTGATCGGCTTCAATGGTTGTGTGTCCCATTTGTAATTTCTGCCTTTGGAGAATTTGGTGACACTGCAACTGAGTTCTTAAAAAGACTGGCTGTCCGCATATCGGTACAGCAGCAAATGCCTCAGAGAATTGCAACCAGAGAGGTCTACGGGCGTCTGGGTACTAGCCTGATGCGCTGTAATGCCCAGGCAATTATATCTCGCCGGCTCAGTTAACTCCTTTCCCTCATTGACTTTGTGACTTCTTGACCCTTGTTTTTTTTTGTATGATATAGCTTGTAAAAATCTATAGGAATATAATGAAATCTAACTCATAATGTCTTACCATAGTGACTTATATGGTGACATTATAGTGACACAGTCATTCCCATACAGTAAGTATATTACAGGGTGGTCGCTAGAAAAGCGGGAAATTTGAAGGTCGCTAGAAAAGCGAAAATTTTGAAGGTCAGATTGGATCATGAATAAAATGCGTGATTGATGTTTTTTGATTGGTTCTTTTGTTGTCGATTGGGTGTGCAATCACAAGAAGCATATTCATTTCATTACGTCTTGCTTATTCGATTTCGATTTTGATACCCACATCATGGACGAGAGCAGCAAGAAACAGCTTTCAGACTTTCAAAGACAGGTGATTATTCTTTTCAAAACTGAAAATCCGACTTGGGGACTGACAAAATGCCTAGCTGTGTTACCGGATTTTTTTCAACAATCACAAAGCATCAGTTTGATAATGTTGTTGCAACTTTGAAACGAGAAGGTCCTGATGCAGCTGGTACTCGCCAAAAACGAACGGGTCGACAGAAACGAATTTCGGACAGAATACGTGCGACGGTGAAAGATTTAGCTGTTTCACCTGTGCGACGCGGTGCAATGGACAGACGTCATTTCAGTCAACGAGAAATCGCTCGACATCTCAATATATCGAAAACATCAGTGTTTGAAATTCTCAAAGAAAGTGAACTGAAATGCTATCGTCGAATAAAATGTAACCTCCTCACTGAGCGACATCAAGAAATGCGCGAAAACAAGTCGCTTGCTCTGATTGCTCGCTTTGAACCAGAGCATGGTTGGAAAATAGTATGGTTTTCCGATGAAGCAAGATTTTCATTGCGTCCGCCTTTGAATAGACAAAATGACCGCATTTACCGAGAAGTCCATGTAAAAACTGACATACCTGAGGAAGATCTGCTTGTGGAATATGACAATTTGCAGCCATCTGTTCTTTGTTATGCTGCTGTTTCATGGTATGGCAAAACGGAGCTTCGATTTCTTGAAGGATATTATCAGAGTCCTGAAGGCAGGAAGAAAAAAACAGTAAACCAACAAGTTTATTGTGAGGCGATGTGTCCACGCATGTTCAGCGATATACGAAATGTAATGTATGACCAAACATGGACATGGCAGCAGGATGGTGCCAAGGCTCACACAGCAAAGGCTTCAATTCAGTTTCTTCGGCAATCTACTCCTGATTTCATTGCACCAGAAGATTGGCCCTCAAAAAGTCCAGACTTAAATGTCATGGATTACTGTGTTTGGAGCTTGTTATTAGCAGAAACTCAGAACTGTCGACGTGACATAGACTCTATTAATGATTTGAAAACGTGCTTGGCAAGAGCTTGGAATGATATCCCACAAGTTACCCTTCAAAACGCCACACGAGCTTGGATTTCAAGGTTAAGACGCTGCTATGAAGTACACGGACGACATTTTGAGTATCTATGAGTGTTATATAACATTTGTCTTTGAAAAACTTTGTAAAAATTATTCTTTGTAAAAATAAATCTCTGTTTGACAAATTTCCCGCTTTTCTAGCGACCACCCTGTTAGTTAGAGTGGTGGCTCAGCATTTATCAAATCCCCAATGTGTACACACTTTCGATTTCATAAAAATGAACATGAGTCGAGACCAGGTCAAAACCCAACACCACTTGTGAGATATGCAGTTTCTACACTTTTGGAGAAATGCGAACGAATTTGACTGACAATGATAGCAATACATAATAAGGAATAACGTTATGAATAGTATTCCACAAATCCTCCATGTCATGATAACTGGGAGAGGTAATATAGTTTGTATTACTATTTTTTTGATTGATAATATAGGAGAGGTAATATCAATTCGATGGGTTACCATTTAAGATCAGCTTTATTATAGGCCCCTAATTAGATTATTTTCTTACGCGTGAGCATATCACAAACTGCCACAAAAGAGCAAAACATTGTAATCAAAGAAACTGATCACAATGAACTTTAAAAGATGCAAATGTATCCATATTAATTATTCACATTCAAGAAATGACGCCTTGTGAACTATTGAATCATGCCGATGAAAATTGAAGTAAAACATGACATATTAGCCAAGAAGTTCTCAGTAAGACCTCAGCTTCTCCTTGAAGACTTGCAGGGACTATGATTTATGGGTTTATGAAATTTCATTGATTATCAGCTTAATTTCTGCTTCATTAAGATGCTTATTAGCAGATATTCATTCCTTTTGATAACCAACTTGTTTCATGTTAATTATAAAGTGGCTTCATGTCGGTAGTATATAAATTTGCCCAAATTTAGCATTTTTTGAAAACTGCTAAAATAATTGTTTGGACCGCAGGAACGCAATCTCCACAAAAAATGAATCTTTTAATATAAAAATGTTCACTGTACGCAGACACTTTTTTGAGTCGACACTCAGTCCATTTACTGAATCGTTGCACAGCACAAAAATTCTTATATCTTTTATATATTCTCATCAAATTTAATTGCATGCTGACAATCGATCAATAAACTTATTTACTTGGTCAGCTAAGACACTTGGTTCAGGAAACATAGTGGTGTGCTTTGCCTAATTAAATGAAATAATTAGTGATTGTCTGCTTTGCTACTTTTACGATGCTATTTCAGATATCCATGTTGGCCCACTTGTCACACATTCTCTTTTTCATCATTGTTGAGCTGCTCCATTTATTGGACGCAACGAAAGTGTTAGCATTCCAACCGCGTGAAGGAAATGCTATTGTTTGCTGTGAACAGGTGCAGAGATGAGACAAGCCCTTGTCTGATCCATAAATTGAATGAAATTGCACAAATTGATGTCCGAACTCGAAAAAATTGTATCATCTGAAACCTTAACACGAGCCTGATTCAATGGTGATAATCTCTATTTTCTGTTTTGCGTAGTTTCGTCTCTAGGTGTCGGTGAACGAATTGACCAAACATTCATACTTTTAAGTCTGCTGACCACAGCTGACCAGACATCAGCTAAACGCTTTGCCAATTAAAGTGCCTGACACAACCTTTCACATGGTACAAAGTTATTGAAATTGAGCATCTTCATCAATGAGAAAATCATGTGAGATTTTTTAGCAACAATTTTTCGGTATAATTTAAAAGTATTGAATATTTTTGTACATTCAGCCAATCCTAAAAACCGTGTGTCATGATGAAGCTGATTGATAGTTCATGCTGTCTGCCAACTTTCATAAAAAGATTTTGTCGTCTTCATGTTGAAATCCTGCATCAAAGAATTTTTTTAACATTAAAGATTTTTTTTCATAAGGCCTGCTGACCACAACTGACCACAAATGAAAACGAAATATATGCCAAAAAATCTATGAAACATAAGGTTTCATATGATATATCAAAATTGATCCAGGACTTCAACACGAAAATTTCATTTGAAAATGTCTTAACTTTTTTGTGCAATTACTTTTGAAACGGTCTTACTCTATCTATGGTCACATTCCTACTGATTGCTCTATTGCCAGACGATGCGAGTCATCGTCAACATGTGCTCATATTTTTTCAGCCGGATGAGATATCTTTGTCTCGACTCCTTGCTGAATATATTGTCTATTTCGGTCATACTCAATTCAGCATATTTTTGGCAATAGCGTGCAGTCGCCGCTGCAGCAGTGAGATTTTCAAAGACTGTTATGACCTTGTCTCAGAAACTGGTATCATTCTCGAATCACTGATCACGCTTGCTAAGGATTTTAAATGAGTTTATCGATCGATATCCAAATTTTCAGGACTCGACCGCATAATTTCCTGCCAGCAACCAAGAAGGACACTGGAATTTCAATTGACGTCACTGAGCAAAATAATGCCTGCAGGTGAAAAAAGTCGGTTATTTCCATCGTGACAAACACAGGAATCGCAACTGTTTCAAAATAATGTTTCTCTTGCAAAATGAGGAGGAAAATTCATTTCCTACTACACTTCCTTCAATGTCGCGGACACAACTTGTTACGAAATTCATTTTAAAATCGGCGTGAATTGTGTGAATTGTTTTACATAATGACGGAGATGCTTGAAGAACTCATGCAAGTGGAAATTTGTGACATTTGTGCGGAATTTGAACAATTTTGAATTCAATTTTCTTCCATTTCGCGAAATAGGCAGACGTTAACAGTGCTTCAGCTGTCGATTGAGTGTATCTGGTATTCATGAAGACAAGTTTTAAAGATATAAATAACTCTCCTCTCGTGCTCTATTCGCGGTATATTCCTGGTACGAAATTCTGAGTCACTGTGATTGACTAATTACTTTTGAAATAACACGCCAACCTACACGCTCACTGATCTCTTCTACCCAGGATCAGATCGTTCGTATGGCGATAATGCTGACAGCAGCTGCATTATGACTACACATACATTATTAAGACTTGTTAAAATGATATATCTAACTACAGACAATACACTCGACTAATATCTGAAGCTCATGGCAATGACAAAAAATCTGAACACTTAGATTATAGGGACAATTATAGACACAATTAGAGGGACCAATATTTTCATTAGTTATTTTCATTATGGACCATTTTCTTTGAGTTCTCAACCAATTTCCGTTCCCGACGTTGTGTTCAAAAAATTATCCCACCTCGTGCAACCATGACTACTGACGATTCTTTTTCACGACTGACATCATATTCCATTGGAACCAACTCACCGATGACGAAGTTCAGGGTGAAGTTTTGTTGCCCTCATGGGCTCAATATTTGTCACTGTTGATCGACACTTGCCTTCATTTGTACTTATGTCATTGACAAATAAAATATTATTAATATTATTAATGAAACAGCATAAAAAGTACAATTTTAAATTATGAAATTAATTTCATACGTATCTAGTAACTTGCATGCTTTCCTAATGCATGTTCAGCTTCTGTATTTATAGAGTTCATCCGATCTCTATTGCTAGATGAGCTCTCATTGCTCCTCACCGAAACTTTCGGAAATGGCTCTAAGTTGGTGGGAGAATGTGGATGCGAGCTTGTCACCCTTTCACCAAGCTCATCCTACACAAGCTCGATCGGTGAAAGATCAGGAGAGCGCGAAGGAAATGACAGTTACTCCATTGCTGAGTTGTTATCACTTGGCTGGTGTGCCCTGTGCAGCTATTGCACATTGTCATCTTAGATGATGAGATGGTGTCCTATACTATTGGAATAACAAAAGGAGTCACATTCTCCGAGAGAAAACATTAGCTATCCAAGGTGCCTTGATGACAATAGCAGTCTTGACTCATCCACCGTGCCAATTTTAGTAGGAAAACTTTCGGGTCCGTAACATTTTCCTTAAAAAACCCTGGCGTACAGCATGTCTGAAAGATTTAAATCCCGCTTCTGTCAAATGCAGCTCGTCGATATGCAGTTCTAACGCAACAGTTGATACCAGCAGCAGATATCCACCCTATCGCAAGATGCCAAGCGCTCTGAGACCGATATTTCTTCGCTGCAATCATCAACTTTCAGTCTGTGACTCTATCCGCATTCTTTGGTCATTTAGATCTTTCCTGTTTTACAAATTCTTCTCTTCCACACCAACGCTCCCACCAATTCCTAACAACTAGCCTACATGCGATGCATCCAATTCTTTGCAAACATGCGTGGTGTCCACAGCGAATCATTTCAATAGCGACACATCATTCATCTTTGTGCTTCATCATGCAGTTACGATTTATGTCAGAAATATAGCAAATTTTGCAATCATGCGATGCTTAAACTTATCCAAGCACTGATAATGTGTAAAGGGATGAACAATATCTTCATATGGCTATGCTAGAGAGGGCATATAGAAATTTGTTTGGGAGCAAGATCAACTTAGAAATTTAACAGCTGCCACTGATTAGTAATGAAATTTTATCTGCCAGGCAGTATATACATGCAAGTGAAACTAACTAACTATAGTGCGTTTAATAAAAACCCAGCTTATTTCCTTTAAATAAATCTTATTTAATTCCGATCACAAAAATATGTAGGATGCGTGAGCAGCTGTGTTAAGCATGTAATTGTCAATGTGCTTGATAGTCTTTAGTAGTGCTGCCACCATATTTGCAGACTCGAACCGGGTAGCAAATCTAATCTAAATGACAGTCTATCTTAATCAACATAATGTACTCCCTTCGATTCATCCGCAAAAGTTTTTTGCCAAAAAATCGACCTTATTCTGCACGATTTTTGCCGGACAGTGAAGCTGCGACTATGTCGCGAAACGTCTGTCTCTTGTATATATTTTTAGCGATAAATTTCTACGGATAAATCGCAGAGAGTGCATTATCTTTGTTTCCTTCAACCCATGCTAATTATAATTAGATGTTGTGTCAACAAAAATCAAAATATCTTATTTTGATAAATTCCGCCATGAATAATCATTATTAGAACAATTTTTTATGACCTAAAAATCAAAATATGTGACCTAATAAAAGAAACTCAAAATATAGCCAAATATGACCTAAAAAACTCAAAATGTGACCAAAATATGACTTAAAAATCTTAAAATATAGCAAAAATTATGTTTCTACATTATATTTTCAGGCAAAAAGTTAAAAAGTTCAATTTACGACAAATAAAGCGATATATTTCAAACACTGATCACAGTATATCCTTTTGCAGCTTGTTGTATAAAACAGTAATGCAATTTAATCCATTTGATGTTAAAAAAGGTCTGTCTTTGCATGGCAATCTGAAATTCTGTTTTAATTAGGGCTGTGCGCTAACCGCACCTGCTCGCACTTGAAAAAAAACTTTGAAACATATGCTTACACTTATGCATTTGCTTAAGAATAGGCAAAATGCAATCTGTTTCGCGTTCTATATTGTCGCGTGATAGTCAACTGAAACTTCTAAATCTTGAATCTTTCATGATAAATGATGTTCACATCTACGGTACATTTTCTAGAAATCAATGAAAATTCTAAAAAGGCAGTAGGAAGACTTTCTGACTTTCAGACGTTTCATTTGCATGACATAGAAATCTGATTTTTCCATTGAATTAAATGATGTTCTGCCAGGTGGACTAATTATGCTGTATGTTCAAGGTATTTTTATGTCCGATTTGCTGTGACTAAAGCAACAGATGGAATGAATTAATTATAATTGAAACTATGTGGTGCACCGCATGCAGCCCTACAGTAGTTTGTTCTAATTTGTCCAAAAAACTTGTGCACATTTTCACTAGACATTTTTCTCAACTGTCCTTTATCAACCTCATTAATAGTTAAAGACCATTTGAGTGCTGCCTTTTTTGTGCACGAGCACGCTTTTGAAAATTTTACGATTTGGAGCATATTGAAGCACCCAAGATACTTGCATGCTCGTATTTTCTATCATTGAGTGCAGCCTGGAAATGAACAGGACTGGAATAATGCAGGTGTTGAGGAGGCGTATAGCTTTGTCGCAATTCTCATTTTGCCGTTTCTCCATTCGCGGTTGAGATGTCCGAAGGTTGCACGAATGAGCAGAAGACAGCGATCAATTTCCGCTGCGGATGAGCAGTCGCTTGACATCTTACCACCAAGGCAGATGAAATACTGGATCTACCACTCCCCCATAACATTGAGTTGAGACGGAGGAGACAAAAAAGTCAGACAAGGACTATACTCTTGTTTTCGCCCAGTTAATGGACAGACTAAGGGTTGACGCTTCTTCCCTAAGACCTCCAGATCACTGGAAATGGTATGAGTCATGGATGGGAAGATAACTGTGTCGTCGGCATAACAAAGGTCTGTGAAATGAGAATGATAGTCGATCCCAATATTTGGACACTTTGAGATGGCATCCGAAAGCCAAAAGTCAATCACTACGCTGAAGAGGTTCGGCGCAGCTACAAAACCTTGGCGAACACTTGAGAAGGTCTCGAAAGAGCCAGAAAGGTCCCCATCAGATCATCCTCGACAAGTTGTGTTGGAATACAGCTCATGGAGGATGGATTTATATACTTGGATAGTAGACCAATGCCATCAAGCAGGAGCCAGAATACATTTCGATCCATCGAGTCGAACACCGATTTGAGGTCTATATAGGCGGGGAGAAGGGGTTGACGGTATTCTCTTCGTTGTTAGGCAAGTAGACGGAGTGCTAAGATGCAATCGGAAGTTGACCGTTTCGGAATGAAGCTAGCTTGCTGTAGGCGGCGATTTGAAGGAAGCAGAGGCTGAATGCGACGAAGTGCAATCGTTCTAAGATGTAAACAAAGTCATATCAAATACATTGCAGGCTGGTGTGGTACGAAAGGCCATTTAAAGAAACGCATGCTGACCCTTAATTGAGCTTCAGAGCCAATTGTCCTGAACAATGGCGCCGAGACCTAGTAGAAGGTTTGATTAATCGTCAGTCTTTATTTTGAACCAGTTGAATATTTTTTGATGACGAAAGTAAAAAATACTACAATTGCTCTGAAATAATTTAACCTTTCATTAATAAATGCATTGCATGTACATAGTTCACTTCAAAAATGCCCCCATGTGTCTTATGTCTTAGATGACATGTTTTCCCAGTTTCGACATACGAGAGGTTATGCAGCCTTATTTGTAAAAGAAAAAACGATTGTCACTGCCTTTATTGACTTTTATTTAAAAACACAAGAACTTGCAGGACACGTTTCAACTTTGTAGATGTTTCGCAACCGTAAATGTGTTTGAATTGTCAAACTATGATAGGCCTACTTTTTTTGTGAATTTCTTTATTGATTTGATTAACTGATTATGTGATATGGCGAGAGGAAAGGAGCTCATTTGGCGAATATCATCGCCTACTAAATCCCCTGCAGACAAGATGTCTGCAAGTGGGTTGCCTTTGCTATTTGGCAATCGGCGATAAGGATATTAGCGTCATGACATTCGGAAATGACTATAAGACACAAACTATATTAACTTCTTATCATTGTGCACACTTGATGGCCAGTTTTTCTCTTATCTAATCAGAAATTCCTTCCTTGAGAAATGATCACATTTTTGCGGATACTATGTGAAGCTAAAAGAAACGACCTGTTTTCAATGCATTGACATGTAAGCGGAGAAAACGATAAGCAAAGACTTGACTTTCCTTGTATTATTGAAAGCAGTGAAATGAGTTAGGCGTGACAGTGTCTAGACAGATAAATGAAACAAAACTAATTAATTAAGATCACTTGGGTGAGAACAAGGAATTTCTTCCGATGAGCTCATTTTCTTTACAGATTACTTGGCATTTCAATCGCTCAAGAGTCGGATTGGTTTCATCAATTTCATTTCACCTCATAACAATATCTGAAACTATGGTGTCAGCAACAAATTATTTGAATCTCTTCTAGCGAAAGTAACTAATGATGCAATGCTTGCTTAATTGCCTCATAAAAGTCACTCTTTTACACAATCATCTGAAATTATCCGCCTGTTAAAAGAATAAGACAATTTTGTCTGAAATAACAATACAGCAACAAAAAAGGCGATGCTGTTACAAAATTTAAATTATTCCCAAATTTTGCCTACACAGGCCGCATCGGGGGATGCAAAGATGACCATTATGCAACTATCAGCGAATTTCAAAATTTTTGGCAAGTCAGATAATAAGGGACAGGGAAATATATAGAATTACACAGAATGGTAAGACAAAGAATGTATAGAAGTATAAAAGTTAAGAATCATATTCATTGCTTTTAATATATGAAGACGAGTTTTTATAAAAAGAGTCGAATGTTGACTAGATCATTCTCTTGTGTTAGAATTTCTGCTAGAATATTATGGACATTATATTGCTGCAAGTTCTTGTTAACAGATGAAGAGTCTTGTGTTGTGCACTCCTTGATTCTAAGTCTGATTAAAAGTCTGATATTGCTGCCGATATAGAATTTGCTGCATTTTGACCACGTTACTTTGTAGACTTAATTTTATCCGAAGCAGACGTCGTCGTTGTTGACAGGGGTTGTTGTGGGTTTTCTTCCTTTGTAATACATTTCTTAGAGCTCTTTATAGATCTATCTGCTAGTCTAAAATTGTGTGATATTACCTGTGAAGGACTAGGTAGTGGCCAAGCGTGAAAATCATCCTAAAATTTTAACGAAATAAATATCCAATCCTTTGGAATCGCCCAAGAATTTACAACTACAAACCTGGTCGCTACTCTACACTATGAAAGAAATACAAGAAACGCTAATGGAAACTTCATTTGAAATTGCATTTTGGCAGTAAGCTTTCATCTTTCCTGAGCATCTTTCTATCATACGTTTCAACAATATTCTCCATAATGACGGAACAAACGGTTAAAGTTTAATTTTCCAATGATAACACTTCAGATACACTGATTATAAAATTGTGCGTCTTTCTATCAAATATCCAAGCGCAGGTTCACAAATGTAGGTTCGATGAACCTCATAATTCTGTTCATTTGCAGTCAATCCACCATGTTGAGCGACCGGAAGATATTACTTCCTTTGAGTAATAAAATTGGCAATTCTTAAATTGATATGGGTTTGATGTTTACGATGTGATAAACGTGCTTCATTGCTTGAACGTCCCTCATGTATGAATTGAGACTCTCTTAAATTTCGCGCATAATTAGAGCAGTTATGGTAATTTAACTGTCCATAAAATTTTGGAACTTGGTAGCTGAACTAACTGGCATCACAAATGTGAAAATCAACGATTATGTTAAACTCATTTTTCTTGACGCGAATGACATTTTCTTCATTATTGAATAGAACCACTGTGTGCAGTTTGAATCGTTGCACACTTTTGGATTGTCTCAACTCAGCCAAGCAGACAGTCAGCAGTTCTACATGCTGCTTAGAATGCTGCTTATGTCAAGATTTCGCATGTCTACCCATAGCCCATGCGGTACTAAACCCATTCTTCACCTCCATCAATTTTCCAGTGTGACCATTTGTTGTGCAATTCTATTCAATTGTAGTTGATCTGTCAATTTATATGCATGTAAAATGTCCTGCAAAAAGTTTTCAAACTAAAAGTACCAATGAAAACAATATCTTTTTACTTTTTCCAGAAAGTTTACCAATTCCTACAATCATTTCACAATTATTTACTTTACACTGTAAACTCTAGGTTACGAAATTTTGCTTGAATTAGGCATGAAATTTAGGCATCAATTCTAACTAACACAGGGCACGAGTAGGCACGAAGTTCATAGTGCCGAGTTCGCGCCCATTGATTTTTTCTTCGATTTCATTGGATAAACAAATATTTGGTTTGGTGATTATTAGTGCATAGTTGCGCCTGCTGGTGCCTCGAGGCACTAGAAAGGCACAAACTAGGCGCTAACTGGCAAGAAATGTCGGCTTCGTGGCTAAGTTAGTGCCATACGGTTTACAGTACCCTTAATAAAATTAGCTCTAGATGACTATATTCTATCTTTCAATTTCCAAAGGAAGTATTTTGGCACCTGTGAAATATGTTCACAACACTACTTACATTCATCAGACCTCATTTAGGCACCCATCCAGAATGCGGACTGTATTTGTTATTTCGGACCTTTATTTGTGCCATTTAAATACGGACCCAGATATATATGAATTGTATTAGTTATTTTCTTGTCATATCTGGACAAATCATCTACAAAGAATATGTAACTCAGAAAATTTCTCTGATAAATTTCGGACCCTTGTTATACGGACCCCTTTATCTCCTTAATACGGACGATTTTGCCTAACAATGCAAAGATACTGTCTTACAGATGAATTGTGGCAGATAGATTTGATAAAGCATCTTCGAACCACTCAACTATGCGAAAGTGATTGACGTTTGAATCAGCCTCCATCTCTCAAGTGCGATAGCACCTTAAAAAATTGCAATTTTTCTGCTACTGTTCCGGAACGATAATTCTTGCTTGCGTCCCTAGTTAGTTCAGTTTTCTCGGGAATTGCAACGTGGATGATTTGCGCCCATATTATATGTGTCTATTATTATCTGATGAAATTTGTCTAGATTTCTGTATTTTTTGGGAAAGTTGAATTTAAAAAATGATCTACTGTATTTATCATTCTATCAGCGCGTACGTAATAATGTTGATAATCACTGCACAATGAAAATTGGACCATGCTGAAAAATATTCCCCGTGACTTTACATGCAAAAATTACACAAGAAACGCAAGAAACTTAAAAAAATGAAAAGGAAAAATTTGAATCATTTGCAGATATGAAGACATTCAACGTCACAAACAAGAGTCAAAAAACCCTGCCCAGATGGTTCTTTATTCCATGTTCTAACACGTGAAATTCATACTGTCTGCTCATATGCAATACACCATGCACATAGAATGTACGGGGGTATTTTGGGGGAGGAATTCCCCCGAAAACAGAATGCTGCCCCCCGGGTTAGTTTCACTAACTTGGTTTAGAAAAACTAGCTTGTTTTTCCCGTATGTTTTCTAGCAAGCCATTCGAATTCTTGATTTCACTGTTATCCCAGTCTATTTTGTATCGTGTCAAGGTAGTTGGCATTTTCAGGTAAATCGACACCTTTTCCATGTTGAATTCACAACACAAAGCTCCTCAGACAAAGTTGAACGATCATTTAGCGTCATGAATCACAATCATACGAAGTTACGTGGAAGGTTGAGCCCCTGTTTCCCTCAGCCTCGATGGTTGCAATCGAAGGACTGGATGAACCAAACGACGAAAATGTGACGGATATCATGCAATCTTAGTCATCGCAGAATAAAAGAATAAAACTTTTCAAATGGCAACATACACCTACATTAATTATTGAGACGTATTGTGCTTGTTTCATGCAAATTTAGGACCGCGTATTTTTGTGTAACTGTTTGGATGAATCTATTCTTTACAAAATCAAAGGAAAATTGAAATTGCTTATAGCCCATACAAGGTACATATTGAGTTGTAGACAACATACTCATTCATCCAGAACTGCATCTATGTGAGTATTGTATGAATAATGGCATTATCATTATAGAAGAATATCATGTTTTGCTGAGGATGAAGTTCTCATGGCAAGGAGAGTGTATGTTGAAGTTCTACCGATTCCGAATTACTTATTCATGAGATCACACACACAAATGCTTTATAATTTACCCTTAGATATTGAAAAGAGGGACGGAGTGAGGAAATCGTTTATATTTCATCATGGAAAATCACACAATGAAATTGAAGAAACGCTTGAACCTACAAAGTCGACTAACTTTTATATTAGCTATAACTTGCGAAGATATAGTAACTACTTAAAGAATTTCCCCGGGAAGGTGAGAATAAACTAAAACAAATGTGCCATGTGTTATCTATACGGATTTTCTTGTTTTCGATAGCAAGGAATCTGATAAATGTAGTATCAAGTAAGCCAATAATCATTACTAATCTTCACAATGCATGTATGTAATCACTGAAAGAGCGATAGTCGAATCACAACATATTTACGTATTTGCTCACATTTATACTATGTGGTTGATAAGATTAAAATCACATGCCAATTGTATACAAAAAGAGACTATCTTTTATGTGATTTAAGAAGATGCAATGAAAAACATCTACGCAAGCATTTTTCACTCCTGCTAAAGTTTGGCTTGTTTTCAAGCAGACAACTGTCCGTATGATTTGAGTGCATCCGCAGTATTTTGAGTACCGGTATTTCTGTGTATTTTATTTTGATTTATGATGCACCTATGGCGTTGGTCCGCCACTGCTCATTCGTCCAAGATGTTAAAGGACTCGAAGCGAGACGAAGGCAGTTGGTCATCTTCCTGATGAGCCCCTTGTATGTATTATTGTACATATTTATTTTTGTGTTGCTTTGTCCAGTTTTATTTTCGTTCTTGTCTTTGTGAACTTTTGAGAATCCGTATGTCTAGCCCAGTGAACGCTTAATGAATCCTTTTCAGGACTCATACATGACATTTTTTAAAAACAAATCATTATTATATTTTATTATGTGTTATCCGCACGTTAGCGGACTTCAGTTACAATTTATAAAATTCATTAATACAATCCACTCTCAAATAGACCCCGCACTTAGATTGGAAGAAATCAAAGACCCCGAAAGTTACATCCGAGAAAATGGAGTGTGGACGAACAGCCTAATACTTTACCGGCAAGAATTAGCCTACACGTATAGGATGAAGTGAGATTCCGTTAATCTTATTGCGGCGGGCGAATTTGACACCCTATTTTGTCATTCTATGGGAATGTAGGGTGAATGGGGATGATTCGATGGCAAGTAAATGGACGCTCAATATGCGTTTCACTGTGCTTAAAATATTGTAGAGCACTTTCTACTTCCCAACTTATGATTTTCCCATAGAGTAAGGATATATAGATAGAGTGTCGACTCAGAAAAGTGTCTGTATACAGTGAAAATTTTATATCAAAAGATTCAGTTTTTAGCGGAGATTACGTTCCCGTGGTCCAAAAAAATTGCACGAGCAGTTTCAAAAATGTCAAAATTGTACCAATTTATATACTACCGAGATGACTCCCCGTTGTAAGTAGTATGAAACAAGCTGGATATCAAAAGGAATGAATATTTACTAATAATCATCCCAACTGAGCGGAAATCAAGCTGATTATCAAAGGAATTTCATGATCCGTTTTATAATGGATGTCTTCATGAAAAAGTCGAAATCTTATTCGTGTTTTCTTGGTTGAAATTTCAAGCTTTTAATTCAATTTTCACTGGCATGATTTTGTGATTCATTAAATGCATGTTTTCTTGAATCTGAATAGTGATGTGGATCCATTTGCATATTTCAAAGTTGATTGAAATCATTGTCTTTGATTATGTGATTTTGCTCTGCCAGTGATATGATCACGCCTATAAACTTTGAAGTTGCCTGTAATGTGATCACACCTAAGAAAATACTCTTGAGGTTCATCATGAAAGCAATAGCAGGTCACTGAGTTGCAAATTTAACAAACATTACCTCTCCAAGGATGTTATGACACTGGGAATCTGTAAAATACCATTGTTCCTTCTGCATTACTATCATGATCATTCAATTCCGTGGTAATTTCTTCAAAACTTCAAAACTTTGCGTATCTCACATTTGGTGACAATGAACTATATCCCCCTTGAGTTCATTTAATAAAATCGTAAGTGTATACACATTGGGGATTTACTAGATTCAGAGTTACTACTCTACCTAATGTACCTACTCTATGGGTTTTCCATTGTTTGCTGGAAGAAATGAAGACCATTTTTATAACTACAAAACAATGTCGATTAATCCAAAGTGGATGAAAGACACAACGTACGCAATTTGATGAAAGACACAGCTTTAATTTGCTATCTAAAATTCATTTTTGAGGAATCAACAGTGCAAAACCTACGCATGTCAATCTTTTGAGTTATGTTTGAGCGCAATATTCAGTTACTGAAATCTCAGCACCGAAAGCAATGACAATAGTATTTTATAACATACATAATTATTTTGATTATGTAATATTTTATATAATTTTAATCTAGCACATGAAACGATTGAGAAGTTAAATCGCTGATCCGACTCTTCACGTGCTGAAAAACATTGCACATCATCTTAAGTCACTGCTGCTAGAGGCTTGCTTGATCGACCAACCGTGACCCAAACCATGGTCCGTTTCTCAAATTGCCAAACGTCTATACGAGTTCTTCCAATGCAGCTGTCTCCATAGCAATAAGCGCAAAACTCTAGACACCGACAGAACATCTTAGACAGGAGCAATGGGTACATGCTTGGTAACAAAAGCGATCAGAGGCCTCACAGCAGGTAGCACAGATCTCCTTAAGCACTTACAGCACTTACGCACACTTTAAGTAACCATCTTTTCAGGAATAAAAGGAAGAACTTTGTCAGGCAAAGCAGTTACTTTATGCTTGTCTAAGAGAGATTGGGAGAACAACTATTTTTTTACCATGATATTGTTGCGACTGTCTTATGATGACTGCTGCTTGTGGCATCTTTCTTTTACAAGATTTCTTGTCGATTCAAACAAATGTTTTTCATATCAAAATAGAGGTTGACATTGACTACATTTCTTAGATGACATTCAATATGTTACCTGAGAGATCATCTCTCGAATATCTCCCAGCGGACATTTGGGAGCTAGCCTATAATTGCAGTCTACATTGAAATGGGTAGAGGAATCCCATCACATCTCAGTGAAAAGAATAGTGCGTTTGAAGCTAATGTGCATGGAAAGACTTGATTTAAATTTTCAATGCATGCTAGGATTTTTTAAACATCTTGCATGTAGAAAATGTCATTGGCCGCCTGACATTTGAAATTAACACATTTCTCATGTTAAGGTCAAACAATTTGACATTATTGAAAGCTGAGATGATTATCGGCTTATCGAATCATCGAAATGGTGCCCTTTGAAGAGACGTCTCATTTCTAAATTTTTATTACTCACATAATATTTGAGATAATATGATGAGATCAATGGGCGAGCAAGTGCGTGATGGAGAGCATTCAACTCCATAAAGGACGCACTGAAATCCAACATCGACACAAATACCCGCTCAAATCTATTCAACATCACCATCTTGTTTGCAATATTATATACGAACGAAATGTGGGCAACAACAAAGAAGGAGGAACAATGTTTGGCTACAGCGCAAAGAGCCATGGACAGAACTATGTTAGGAATATCACTACTCCAACATGTCAAGAACGAAGAGATCAGGAAAAGAAGCGGAGACAATGACTTCATTGAAGAGTGCCGGAAGAACAAGCACCAATGGAAGATGGACGCAAGACTTTTCGATGGAAGATGGAAAAACGCATTCGAACAGTAGTGCATCGTAAATCGCTCGATGCCAATCACATACGAAGGATGCATACCAACATATATTTTTTGGTATATTTTTGATCTACATGTATTTGTATGGTTTTCGTATGATTCAAGGTCTTTTGTCAATAAAGATCACTTTAAGGTTGCATGGCACTTACTACTGTTTTGTAAGTAATAAGATAATGGCATTTAAGAGTGAAACTACAATACTGAATTCGATTTTAATATGCGTAAGTCTAAGACATGCCATAAATAATCGATAAGTATTCAACCATCAACGTTTATGCATTATGTAGTTTTGAAATTAGGCATATTATCAATCCCAAATAGAAATGCATTATGATTCATGAAAGCAAATGTTTGAATCATAAATAAGTCAACATGTTTGCACGAAAAATATCGTTTTATTGAAATTATGTTAATCAACTTGGTTCATGGAGTTGAGCTAATGATGAGTCGCATGAATGATATTAGACAAGTAGCAACGATGACATACGGCATTAATTTCACAGTAAATCGAGTCTAGATCAAATACTCTAAATACCACGCCAAACATTAGAATGCTTATGACTGATATTACTGACAGAAGTTATTTGAAAGTAGTATGTAATATATATAATTTTTTTGATATATGACTTAGAGCTCTACATACGAAAGATATACGAATGCGGACGCATTTGCATAGGGTCTCGTATATAAAACATACCAACAACTCGCATTTCATCGTAAAACAGCCAATCACATATAGAATGGTTCGTGTCGCTACATAGCGAAGGTAAGCACGCTTTCGTATGAAAAACATACCAGATCTCTGTAAACATACGAGAATCTCGTGTCAAATGTTAGTTTCAAATTGCATGTGAATTGGAACATGTTTGTATGTAATTTTCGTATCCAGTGATTTACAGTGTAATGCGTTTCGTTTCGCTGTACAAGCCGCATCCAAAACTGTAAATCAATCACGGGCTGAACGTGAGATATGCACATTGTAGATCAAGTTAACTTAAATTCCATGAATTGCTCAACCATTCAAAACTTTTTATCTCGCATTGTGTTGCATCCACTTATGTAAATTGAGGAAAGATCAACACATCACACGGCAGCTGAAACTTTGACTTCTGAACACTATCGCAGCCGCCGTTGTTATCTATGGCTCGGAGAGTTAAATCTTTAAACTAGCAGATCCAATCAAACTTCGCAATTTCGAAGTGAGCTGACTCAAAAGAATCCTCGATATCCTCCGACAGGACAGATGTCGTAAGGAACATGATAGGTGGCTGGAGTATCAGTCACGCGATTGAAGACCAACAATGTTTCGGTCATGTTGAACGAATGGACAACATCCGCTGGACGAGAATGCAGATCCATGGAAGAGTACACGGAACTCCACTCAGAGGCTGACCTACAGAGGCCTACATGGTGGCAACAGTTCAGACGCGAATAGCCAAACATTCGTCCAACAGACGGTACATGTGGTGAGACTCGTCCGAATTAAGTCAACCAAGTCAAGAAAGACATCAAATTCAGCCTAGAACGGGCAAAAGTTCGAATCAACTGGACTTCGTTATACTGCGAAGAAGCTCACAAGAGTTCTTTATACGCCTTTTCATATAGCTACATAGATAAGGGTGGCATCTGACATGAATAACCCGTTTTATATGAGAACAACACATTTTTACAGAGCTTTTAATCAAACAGTGCATCGTAGAGCTAACAATTATAGCAGGAAACGGAAAATGAATTTGGGGAATATATGCACACAAGAAATATACTGCTTGGTCATAATGGCCTTTAAAATCGAAGTAAATGTTCTTCGGAAACAGCGTCTATTTCAATATAAATATACAGGACGACGTTTCGCTTAATATAATACCTGTATCCGAAGAAAATTTACTTTGATTTTGAATATAATCCGGATACGAGTAGAAACTATCCATCACTAATGATGGCCTTTTGCCGGGTAGGTACCGAATGTCTATAAATCTTCATAAATCGGTGGTGTCGACTGGCTTTCTTGCCATTTTCTTATTTTATCGAAAATTATTCATGTAACTGTAATGTCAAACTTTGAGGACTGTTTTGATTAGATCTATTAGTCAGCGGGTGCTCCCAGATATTGCTTCATTGAAAAAATAATGGGTAACATTCTGTAAACCTTCTGTTTGCCCTACATGTGTAGATATAAAGTAGAATTTTTGTATCGATACGGTGATAGGCTTATTATTGTAATCAATTAGCCATGACTCATACTTTCAATCCTATTCTTATTTTTTTCATTTAGGCAATTATCTGTGTAACTTTTGTTCATTTCGCTTGTGTAACTATCTCACTACACATTTTCAGACTCAGAACATATAATTGCATGCTAAAACTCCCCAAAGTTTAGATCGAAAAGTTATTCAAGGTAAAAGTCAAATCAAACAAACCTTCACCGTCCAACGCCTTCAAACACTCGATCACACCGACGGGTTACCATTGATTTTTTACTTTCTGTTTTACATTTGATGACATAATGATCCCCTGAGGACTGATCAATTATGTCAATTTACACGATTATGCGTGCAGTTTAACACATGCGACGTGCATGTAGGTTGAGAACATGATTTCTATGTAAAGATTAAAGAAAATTAATTTCAGGAAATATTGTATAGAATCATTTGTTAGCAGTTAAATGCAGTCTCATGATGAATGAATGGTGTTCCAAGTCTCGAAAATAAGCCTCATAAGAACATAAGCCTCAGTTAAAGAGATTTTAAAACGTGGGCATCATGCGTGTTCGCCCAATTTATTCCACCTATAAAAATACTCGACGTACTACTTACAACTTACTCGACGTGTTTGCAAATAGTATGTATAAATGTCAGCCGACGAACTGAAAATGCCCCTGAAAATCAACATCGATTAGAACCATGCCATTTCGCTTTACAAGGAAATGTTACTAACTGCAAGTGCAAACCTGATTCCATAACGCAGTGTTTTATCCAGCCCTGTTTTGGGGGAACTTTCCCCCCTATGATGGAAGACATAATTGAAGTCATAAACTAGATGCAGGATGCAACTGTAAATTTTTAAGATCGCCTTTTGCTTTTAAATCGCTTAGGTGACGATACGCTGGCTGCAGACCGCCGGTTCCCTCGTGAGCGGGAGTTATCCATCCATAGATAAAGCAAGATTCACAATCCTTCCATTTCCCGCTGCAGCCAGATGTAATCGTTTATTCTACATTATGCAAAATTTCTAAGGAATTCAGGGAAAGTGTACATACGTACATGTGAATGTAATTAATGATGTAATGCAATGATAATGATGATTGATTGATGTGAATTATAGCAGCAATCAAATAGATATAATTAATTTTTCTATTTTTTTATCATAAATAAATAATAATTCTCTTTCCTACAGCATCGATCAACACTAGGTCAGGCCGTTGGTTAGATAGGGATAATTCATGTGGAAGTTGTCTATCCACTCGAACTTTTTATCGGTAACAGTGTCAGACAATAATATTCATGCAATGACATGTTATGTCGATGGAGCCTGCAGCTCTGTAGTTCTTAGCAAAGTTCAATTAGCAAGTGCTTATTGCTATTACAGCTGCACTGCTATTCTGAGGATTTCGGAAACTCTTTGGCCTGAAGAATTCGAAAAATGTCTTCAATATTAATCCGCATGCTATGATCAACGTGATTATTCAAACAATCTAATTTCTTTACATTTCTGATTTTATAATCACATGGTGCAACATGCGTGTTTATGAGTATCTTGTCATGTAATATCCGAATCACAATATTTTCAGGCATCAGATTATGAAGTAATCATCAATTGCATCCGGTTTGTTATCGTAGCTTGTTACCTGTTTCTTTGTGATAAATACCATGATGAAAAACAAAATGAATTATCAATTTTAGAAAAATGACGAAATCCAAGCTAACTTTATATCCCTGAAGGAGAGAATCAGCCCCATTTTTCATTTGCTAAGAGCGCTTTGATCTCATATCAACAACTGAGCTATAAAGCTCAAATTGAATTGAAAATGAATTCATTCAACAACTGTTGAATTATTTTTTCATGACTTATTATACTATTGTAAAATCATTGATTTTGTACATGCAATTATAAAATAATACGCAGTAGCAAAATGATTACCATTGAGTAGGGATATATAGGTAGAGTGTCGACTCAAAAAAGTATCTGTATACAGTGAAAATTTTTATATGAAAGGATTCAGTTTTATGCGGAGATAACGTTCCCGTGGTCCAAAAAATTATTTGAGCTGTTTCAAAAATGTCAAAATTTTGCCAATTTATATACTACCGAGATGACTCTTCTATGTAAGTAGTATGCAAGAAGTTGGATATCAAAAAGAATTAATGTTTGCTAATAAGCATCCCAACTAAGCGGAAATTAAGCTGATTATCAAAGGAATTTCATGATCCGTTTTATAATGGAAGTCTTCATGAAAAAGTCTAGATATTATTCTTGCTTTCTTGGCTGAAATTTCATGTTTCTAATTCATGAAAGCAATAGCAGGTCATTGAGTTGCCAATTTAACAAACATTACCTCTCCAAGGCTGTCATGACACGAACAATTTGTAAAATAATATCATTTCCTTCTGCTTTATTCTATCATGATCAGTCAATTCCGTTGTAATTTCTACAAAACTGCATAAATGCGCATAGCTCACATTTAGAAACAATTCTGACTGCATCTCCCTTGAGATCATTTAATAAAATCGAAAGCGTATACACATTAGGGATTTACTAAATGCGGAGTTACCACAGTAATGGGCAAAAGACCGTTCCAGGACACCATAAAATTAAAAAAAATAGTATTTTTAAAAACGACATAAATTCATGAATTTGAACCCTTTTTCAGGTTTTTAAGACCTAAATTCATGAATTTAGTCCATTCAAAAAGTACCATTTTTTCAAAAAATGGTATTTTTAAAAACGACATAAATTCATGAATTTGAACCCTTTTTCAGGTTATGAAGACCTAAATTCATAAATTTAGGCGTTTTTAAAAATACCCAATTTTTCAAATTTTTCAAAATCTCAAAATTTGAGAATTACAATTTTACACCCGCCCTTAAAATCATGACCGTTCCAGGACACCGAAAAAATCATAAAAGTTAAGAAACTCAAATTTGTGATTATGACATTTTTCATTGCTTAAATCATGACCGTTCCGGGACACCGAAAATCATAAAAGTTGAGAATTTCAAATTCATGAATTTTATCCATCTTTCAGGTTTTTAAAATATATCATGTGTCTAATAATATTTCTTTAAAAGTGGAAGAAACAAAAGTGGAAGAAACCGCGGGGATGTATCCTTCAATATCATATGAGCGTAGTTCTACTACCCCCTCCCTTCTAACTTCTAGGGGTCCCTTCTGACTTCTAGGGGTCCCTTAAGAAATTTTTTTATTATAAAATGAACAACATAAATGAGTTTTTAAAATTATATGGAACGCAAACAACTACAAATTTTGATCTAAAGAAAATTGCAAATCAATTAGGAATAAAGAATTTTCATGTTCTAATGAGAGACGAATTACAATTCCTAAAAAATAAGCCAACAATAACTATAAATTTCATAACAAATCTTCACACAACAGATGAAAAAGGAGTACATTGGTCTGCAGGTATCTTTAATAAAAATCGAGATAATTACTATTTTGACCGCCCAGAGGCTGAGAACTATTGGTTCGACTCTTATGGACTTCCACCTACAAATGAAGTCAAAAAATTACTTGGCAATGGAACTTATAATACATTTCAAATTCAAAAACCGGGAACTACTTACTGTGGTCAATTATGTCTTTATGTTTTATTTAAATCACTTCATTGTCAAAAATCACTTCGTTGTAATTCATTTTGATAAAATCGGCCTCTGATATTTTCATCATCTAAATCTTTGATTTCGTAAGTAATCGGATAAGTTTGGTTTATTTTACAAACTTCAAATATTTCTTTAGTCCAATAACCAACAAAGCCTTTTTCAAATTTATTCTTATACTCAAATATTCTAACTCTATCTCCAATCTTAAATTTCGGCTTAAGTTTCTGCAAATTCGGATTACTCTCATTCGAATAATTATTCTCGAATATTTTCTTTCGTATCAAATCAGGGTCGTCAGAAGCATTCTTTGGAGTTTCTTCAATACCAGAATGAATCTTATTGTTATACTTTTCTACAACTCCTGGTAATATCTTCAACCATTTCTGATTTCCTCGCTCAGTAAATTTCTTGAAGATCTTACCTTTTAACGTCCGATTGAATCTTTCTATCACTACGGCCTTCCCTGCATTTTCAGTTGAATAAACAGTTTCAATTAGTGGCTGAACGTTTCGGTTATAAAATTCCGACCCTTTATCAACAAACAATTTCCTTGGCTTTCTGTTACTTTCTTTAAAGATTTCTTCAAACGCATATTTAACTGATAGACCACTTTTATTTTTTAAGGGCTTTACCCAAGCATATCGTGTATATAAATCTATAACGGTCAATGCGTATTTATAATCTTTTTCATTCGGCATATGAACAAGATCAGCACTCCAAATATCATCTTTATTAAATACTTTTACTTTCAATAAATATTTAGGCCTTCTATATTCCTTGTGGATTTCGGAGGCATAAGTTCGAGCGTTGCTCTCAGACAGCTTTGCTGTCGTTTCATTTAAACCCTGACCGAATAATATTTTAGCTTGTAAAGCTTTCTTAACAAACATTCTTTCAATTTTTTCTCTAAATGTAGGATTTTGATTACTATCTAATTCTTGAATCATCTTCTTATCAGCTGCATGACGAGATCTTAGGTCATGATTTCGATAAGCTAAATCATGCCTGTAAGCTGCGGCATCTACTCTATTTATTGGTTCTTCACCTGGTTTCGGATTATTATTCTCATCTAGTCTTATATCTAATTGGGTTCCTGGACCGGTATATGAATGACCAGGAAGATGTTTTTCTTTCGAATATTTACTCCAAATAAATCCAGGAAAGTTTTCTAATGTTTTTTGTATGTCACCTCCAATATGCTGACAATTTGAGTTTTTATTTTTGTTTAATAGATAATTTAATAAATCTAAATTAGCAATTTTTAATTTAATTAAATTTTCTGAATTTGTAGAATTCATTTTTAAAGATAAAAAAGTTTTAAAAGATAAAATAAAATAAATGTTTTACCTTATCATACTAGGACTTAGATATATTCCAGAACCATCTTTTGTTTCTTTAATTTCAATCAAATCATCAACATTGTAGAGAATATTTTTAAGAACTCGTCTTCCTTCATCAACTAATTTTAATTTACTAATAAAATTATCTACTATTCCTTCACCCCTAGCAACTTCTCTAACTCTCTATTATGACGTTTTTGTTCTTCTAATGCTGCCTTCTCTGATTTATTTTTATTTACTGCTTGGACAATACCAGCTGTCCCACCTGCAACACTTCCTGCTGCTGCTATGCCACCATTTTATTAGTGGAATTAATGGGAGAATTCCACCATTCTTTTCTTCTAGTAATTGAATATTCTCTATCATTGGTTTACTTATGTAATACTTTTTTTTGTTAATCGTAATAGTTTTAGGTGTATTTTTGTCAACAATATTACGTAATTTTAATTCAACAGTTTTATTATTATTACTTTTCGCTTGCGACATTTTTAATAAAAAAATTTTAAGTTATCAAAAATTTTAAGTTATGCAAAACATTTAATCTAAGAATTTAATTAACTTATCCTAGCCATCTTTCCATTAAGAATTTCAATAGAATATTTTACATCTTCTAGCAATAAACCATAAGCCATCAATGAAGTTGTGGAATCTTTTTTTTCAATATTAATTGTTACATCACAACCAGTCTTGATAATATCTTCAGATTGTGCACTTAAATTGAAACAGAAAACAGGATATAAATGTCTCCAATCTCCAGGAGTTAATTGTGGTTCAACTCCAAATTCTATACAAAGATTTCGATAAGAATCATATCCTTCCATAAATTGATTATTGGTATCATCGAATCTTAATGGATCAATTGGATATCGGGTTTGATTTAAAGCAACTTGTAAACTTCGAATTGTATTAATATGAAAAAGATTGTTGTTCTTATCAAAACTTGGAGAATTATTTCTTTGAAATGTTAGTAATGAATATCTTGGAGTATTCGCAGTTCTAGTAAAATGCCAGTTAAATCTTTGTTCGGAAAAAGTTACGGAACTAGCAGTACGCTTTAGAAAATTTACTGGAATTGGTTTGTTAGTATTTAATCTTTTTGCAATAGCTGTTTCAATCTCTAAACTAGGAGTAATATGCTTAATCCACCATTCAAGTCTATCAATTTTTAAATATGCTTTTTTTCCAGTCTTACCAAAAAATATTAATTCATTATTTGCTGTGCGATGAATTATTAATCTAAATTTTAATTGATATGATATTTTATCATAATCTAAATATCCGAATAATGGAGACAATGACCAATTAACTGTCTGTTTACTTTTCTTGTTAAATTCACGTCTTTCTTTATATGCAGTATTATTTGTTTTATTTAAATGTTTTGCAATATTTTCTACATCTTTCGCAATTCCTGCTGCATCTGTTCCAGCGTAAGTTAAATCATCTATAATTATACCATCATTAGTATCAGGAAACCAACCTTCGATTTCATACTTTTTATTATTTTCACCAATTGTTACAAATCTAAGCATTGTATCAATTACACCTGGAGAATCACTTATTGTTTCTATATTTTGAGTTGCAACATCTAAACGCATTTGTGTAAATAATCTTGGAAAAAAATTATTCTCTAGTGCAATATTATCGCTATCTGGTAATGGTGTTGTAAAATTGGCATCACTATATAAAGAATATTCACAGTGTAAAAACGAATCGGATAAATATAAATAACTCTGCTGATTATCAACTTCAAAAATTAGATCACCTCCAGTATTCACTCTACTGGAAGAACCGGGATTCATAGCAATTCTTATATAGTCATTCTTTTTTTGATTATAACTAACACCTGGTGGTTTATCTTATTCAAATTTATTTTCGATAAGCGAAGACATTTTTATAAAAAATAATTTGACTTTTTTGTTTTTTCTCACACTTAGAAAAAATTTTGCTAAAAAAATTTTACTAAAATAATTTTACTAAAATATAATTTTAGAATTTTGCTAGACCAGCTCCGCTACAGCTTTGCTGGTTAGACCGAAGGTTGCTGCTCACGCCATTACCTCTTATTTCTTCAATTGAACGTTTTATGGCTACGCCTGATTTCTTCTTATGTTTACTATCAGACGGAGCTCCGCTCCTCAAGGTTTCCCCACAGCTATGTTACCAATTTTGTTTTTTGTTTCCTCTGAAAGTTTTTTTAAATTTTTTAGTTCTTCAGAATCATTCCTAAGTTTACGAATAGCTTCTAGTTGTTTTAATTCGTTTTGAGACTTAACAGCATTTGATATTGCACTAGCTGTTCTACCTATAGCAGCTGCTCCTTTTGCAGCAGATGTAATCAAATCTTTATTATTTTTAATTAAGTTAACGATACTTCCAATACCAGAAAAGATGCCAGCTCCTTCCGTGTGAACTGTTTCTATATTATCATAATGATAAACAGGATTCATACGTGGTTCATGAGCAATTCTTTGATTTGAAGCAAAATGTTTAAGATTGTGTTTATAAATTATAGGCATTTTTTAGGAATAAATTTGACTTTTGGGAAAAAATATTTACGTTAATATTTGCGCTAAGATTTACGTTTATGATCAAGATTTACGTTTGTGAATGGACAACAACTTCGAGATAACTTTATTAATTGCTTGTTGCACTTTATCTATTGCGTCAAGTAGCGTGTGATGTACTTTAATTTTTTTCTATTAACTTGCATTTTCTCCTGATTCATCTTCAACGCCGCTTTAAGAGCATTTAACTTAATTTTAAGAACATCTACTTGTCTTTTAACAGCATCTAACTGTTCTTTATTTTCTTTAAAGTTTTCTTGTAAACTTTTCTTTAATTCATTTTCTAAATTGATTTTAAGAGTTTTCATTTTATCAACTTTTTGATTAAGTGAGTTTACTTCATTTATTATTCTATTCATCTTTTTCATTTGTTGAGTAATTTTAGAACTTAATTCATCAACACTTTTTTGGAATGTAGTTTGTAACTGCTTTAAATTTTTTTACATTCTTTCAGGTAGTTTTTCTATTTCATCTTCTAATTGTTCTTTTAACATTTTTATCTGATGTTTATTTTTTATGACTGCAGATTTTAAATTTATAGAAAGTAATATTAAAATTTTTGATTGTTCAGAAATCTTTTTAAAAAGTTTTGCTATATCTGCTTCTAGCTCTCTCCTTTTTATCAAGTTTTAATAATTTTTCGTTTAATGATTTGTCATTAAGTTTAAGCAACTTTAATTCGTTCATCAGTGGAACCAAAACATCGTTTATATATTTTTCCTTTAAGTCATTGATTTGTGTATCAACATATTGTTTATTTGTTATCTCTGTATTTTGTTGCGGAAGAATAGAAAGATGCAATGGACCAGATAAATATCTCCTGTTTTCATGATATAATTTTCTATCTCTATTTCTAATTGACGATTATTCGGGATATATGCACCTCCACCAACATTTGGTAGCATCATTTTTAACAAAAAAAAATTTTTTTTATATAATGAGAAAAAAAACTAATAAAAATAAAAAAATAAAATTTTTTCTAATAAAAATAAAAAAATGGATAAAGGAAATTTAAAAAAATTATATTCGTCCGCATCATCCTGTTCTTCTTATTCGACGAGATCAACGGGATTTGAAAATAAATGTTTTGATAATAATAATAATAATCCATGTATAGATGTTAATATTTTATTTGAATTACAAGCCGAAATATTTAGAGAACAAACAAAAGGTTTACCATCTATATAAACTAATTATTGTATATTTCCAGGTGATCCATTTATTAAATTTATGGATATTGTCAGTAAATATAATGATGTGGCTTATGTAGAATTAAATAAAGAAAATATGGTTATAATAGGTCATAATAACGTTTATGGTTTTATTAGAGCAGTATTACCAATTAGTAATACTGATTGGATAGAAACTAAAATTATTAATTATATCAATATTAAAGAATTAGTTAAAAAATAAAAATCGTTTTCAAAGGAAAAAATTAGATTATTTGTTGATGAACAAAACCAATATAATATTCATATCGAGAGTAAAAAGCATAACGAAGAATTATTATGTCAAGTTTATTATAGAGACACAATTTATAAACAAGAAACATTAGAAATGCCCCAAAGATATGATGATGATACATATATAGGATTATATTCAAATTTAAATATTAATTTGTTAAAATCTTACATAAATGGCTTAGCTCAACAAGAAAAAATTTATATGTGGACAACACCTTATACTATTAACAATGACCATCATCATAATCATAATAAACGAACCGAAGGTTCTAGGGCTTTGCCCGATCTTAAAGAATCTTATAATAATAGTGATGATAATAATGTAGATGATGATAATATGAATGATGATTCCGAAACATCTGAAAATGGTGTAAATGGTAAAAAAGATTATAAAAATATTAGTAATTATAAAAATTTAAGTGAAGAAAAATTTATATCTCATACTGATGTACATGATATTAATACTACATATAATCAAAATTTATCTAAATTTAATTTTCTTACAATTGAAAATAATAATGATGGTATAGTTGAAGATGCTGTTAAACAACTATGTGTCGGGTCTACAAAATTTAAATTAGGATTTACATCTAATCAATTTAAAATTTTATCATCTTTAATAAAAACTAAAAGTGATTCAGATTATGGTGGTGTTATTAAATTTTCCAAAAGAGATCAAAGACCAATATTTTTCTCTATTATATTATTATCAAATAATAAATATAATTTAGAGCTAGATATTCCAATAAGAGAATGGTATCCAATCCCAAAAAGTGTAATTTATGATGATGATGAAGAATCAATTTATGATGATGAAGAATCAATTTATGATGATGAAGAATCAATATTTAGTGAAAATAAATTTAAATTATCTTTTGATAAAACGTTATATGATAAAACTTAATGTGATAAAACGTTATATGATAAAACTTAATATGATAAAACTTAATATGATAAAGAAAATAAAATAACTTAAGAACGTGAAATGTATAATAATATATGATAACTCTCAAGTCCTTGATATTAGAATGTTTATATCTAAAATTAAAACACAATTTTTTCTTTAAAAAATAAAAAAAATGGAAAATACCAAGTTTTATTGTAACTTATGTAAAAAAAAGTTGCAAACAAAAAGAAGTTATCAATCTCATTTAAATAGTAAATTGCATTTACAAAATGTAGATCGAGTTGATGAAGGAAATATATTAAAATTAAATAATTATATAAACTATCTAGAAACATTACCTACTGATATAAAAGTTAAAAAAATGTTTGATGATTATTCACATTCGGAATATAAAAAAGTTTTCAATAGTGAAGATGAGACCCTACAAACCGAAGGTTCTAGGGCTTGGCCCGTGCCAGATGGGAGATATTTATTTAGCGATACTGATGAATTTAACGAAATAGATGAATTTGATGAAGCCGAACGAACCGAAGGTTCTAGGGCTTCGCCATTAGCAGATATAAAATATTTATTTAATCAGTCTGTACGAACCGAAGGTTCTAGGGCTTCGCCCGTTGAACATAATCAAACCGATGAAACTTTTTATAATGTATTAACAAACTTTTTCAAAATATTTAAGAAATCTTTCAAATGTTATATGAATGTAGAAGTACTATATACAAAAAATGGACCTGATGGAATTCCTGAAGAAATAATACAAGGACATTTTACAAATTCACAAGAAATTCATAATATAAATGATATACAACCCATATTTGAATCGATGATACTTAAATTAGAAAATTGTATAATTGAAGCCCAGTTACGTGAATCTGGTTGGAGATTTGTTAAAATACTATCTAAGAAAATAGTAATTGATAAATATAAAAATAATACTGGTGGTAGTTATGTTCCTTTACCTTTCAGTTCACCACAAATAATCAACATAAAAAATGAAGATGATTATTGTTTTCTGTGGAGTATTATAGCACATTTACATCCTGCAGAATATCATAAAGAAAGACTAAGTCATTACAATAAAGAAGAATACATAAATGAATTTGATCTCTCTGATGGCTTACATGAATTTCCATATGATTATAATAGGTTAAAAAAGTTTCATAAAAAGAATAAAAATTTAATAGAAGTAAATGTTTTTGAATTTAATGTGAATTATGTTTCTATTGGTAATATTACTCCATTTTACTCAGATTCAAAAAAATTTTATTTGAATAATAAAAATTTATGTCAATCAGAAATAGTTTATAATGATAGAGGAAATTACATGCATCATAATATTTTTTACCAAGGAAATATAATATGTACTGAAAAATTTGAAATTGTTAAAACACTATCACCAATAATGATTAATCATAATAATTATAAAGGACGTAATGATGATTGTAATTACAAATATTCATCTTTATCTTTAGAATATCAACAAAAATTAGAAAATTTAAATAAAAGTTTACAAAAATGTAAAACAGATTATCAACAACAAACAAAAATATTAGTACAAGAATATGGCCATAAATATCAAACTAAGATAGAAACGATTCAAAAATTAAATGAAGAAGAAAAAGAATTAAATAATGAAGAAAATGAAACCAATCAAAAAATAAATGAATGTTTAAAAAAATGTCAACAACAATATAAAGAACAATATAATAAAGAATATAGTTATCAGTTACAAATATTAAATCAAAATTATCAACAGACTGAAAAAGATTTACAAAGACAAATTGATTTAACACATGAAATATATCAAGATAAATTTGAAAAACTAGAACAAACAAAACAATCAGCACAAGCGAATATATTACATTATCAGGGTCATTTTATATTGTGTAAAGATGTTTCTATATTTACAAAAACTTCAGATAATGCTAATTTTCCCTGTCTTCAATGTATGACGAGCTTTAGAACTAAAGAAGAAATGAATAGACATTTGAAGAATTGCCAACAAAATGAAGCAGTTGAAAATACTATTCCTAAAGATGATTATTTAATATATAATAGACATTATTTGAAAAATAAAGTACCCTTTACTATTTATTGTGATTTCGAAGCATATAATGTTAATATGACACAAAAGCACGGGACATCGGAGATGTCTTCAAGGGCTTCGCCCGATTCTGATAATTGTAAATATGAAAAAAGTGCACCTGAACAAAGTAAAGAAAAATATTTATTTGAACAAAAACCATTATGTTGGGGAATGTACATTCACTCAAATTATCCTGAATTATTTAAATCAGAATATTTTCAATACTATGGTGAAGATAGTTCAGAAATGTTTACAAAGAAAGTAGAAGAATTACAATGTCGTTTTTCACAATTGCTTGAAACAAATATACCAATGCTTCCATTAACGGATGAAGAAAAAATTAATTTTGTTAATGAAACAAATTGTTATTACTGTGGAAAAGAATTTACAAAAAATTATAAAAATGGCAAAGGTAGATATCTTGATAGGCGAAGCGACGGCTCTGCCGTCAAGGTAAAAGATCATGATCATCTAAATGGATTATATAGAGGTGCAGCACATAATTCTTGTAATCTTAATGCTAATAAATTTAAATATAACTTTGTTCCTCTATATTTCTATAATGGTTCTAAATATGATTTCCATTTAATAATGAAAGATTTATTTTCATCTGAAAAATTACAACAACAACAAATAAATGTACTATGTAAAACAGAAGAAGAATGTAAAATATTAAATAAATATAATTCAAAACCTTTAAAAGGAATATTTCCGTATGAGTACATAACTGGAGATAAAACCTGTGGTTCACAGTCGAAGACTGATTTTAATTCTGTGAATAAAATTATGGAAGAAAAACAACTTACTCCAATAAATAAATTTACATAAACATTAAAACAATCACAATTATCTGAAGAAGACTATGCAGAAGCTGAAAAAAATTGGAGAGAGTTAAATTGTAAAACAATGTATGATTATACAATGAAATATCTTCAGATAGATGTAATAATCCTAGCTGATCATTTTGAAAACTTTCGTGATATGTGTTTAGAATATTATGGAATAGATCCATGTTATTGTTATTCTACACCAGGTTTAACATGGCTAGCAGGATTGAAACATACCGGTGTTAAACTTCAACATTATAAAGAAAATACATATGATAAATTATTATTTTTTGAATCTGGAATTAGAGGTGGAGTTTCATCAGTTTTAGGTAATCGTTATGTACAGTGTTACAATAAAAAAGTAAATACTGATGATTATGGAATAATGAAACCTTTTTTTTTTCTCCAGAAGAAAGTGATCAGTTTATAAAATTGTTTAATCAAAATATAGAAGGACTTATATCAAATGAAGATAGTCAAGCAGCAGTTGATGAAATGATGAGAGAAAACTATTTGTTATATTATGATTTTAATAGCTTATATTCTTCTTGCATGATACAAGAATTACCAACAGGTGAAATGTCATGGTGTAATATTCTAGATTACAAAAAACATATGATGGAAATTATAATCATGGTTATATATATTGAAGTTGATTTAGTATAAACCCTGATGAAAATAAAAGATAAAACAAAATATTTTTCCTTTCTGTCCCGAAAAAAAACAAAATTCCCAATATAGGAAATTTTTCAGATTATCAAAAAATCTATAATGGCCTAAGAAATACAGACCAACAAAAAAACTTATAGTTTAACACAAAGTAATAAAGGAAAGTATGTTTGTTGAAGGAAGAATCCTAGATGGTATTTAGAAACATGGAATAGATTCTCACCAAAATACATCGAAAACTATTTTAATCAAAAATCTAAATGGTTAAAAAATTTTATAAGAGTTTCAATATTGAAAAACGTAAAATTAGACGTAAAAAGAAATAAAGATGATTTTGGAAACGTGTTCTTCAAATTAATGAATAATGCATTTTATGGTAAGACTTTAGAAAATGTGCGTAATAGACGAAGAATATTGAAATAGTTTATGAATAAAGATAGGTTTCAAATTTTAACAAGTAACCTACATATAAAAGAACTACGAGATTTAGTGATGAACCTATGTGCTGTACATTTACGTCGAATTAGCGTAAAACATGAAAAAGTTTAATTTTGATACGGATTCACTAGATTTGGAATTTAGCTAAAACTAGTTATGTGTATCGATTATAATATGATTATTAGCACCTGCTTATGGCAAACACTAATAAATTACACTTTACAAGATGCGAATTCCGTGTGTCGAGAATTAAAAATACCGTATAATTCTAGACTCTTGTTTAAAGAAATAGATCCAAATAAAGGATATCATTCTCGTCTGATTTAGGTCAAGTAAAAGAGAATTAGAAAAGTCAATAAGATTTCATAACCGAAGCTATATTTTTAAAAAATCTAAATGTTACTGTTATAATACAACTAATAACTATTTTAAAAACACAGAAAACATTAAACGGAATTTCAAAGGCATCATGGAGCTAATCAAATAACATTTCAAGATTATAAATATGAATAATATATAATATATATCATTATTTAATAATGAAATAAAAACAGCATGTAATTCTAAAGACTTAATTCAAAGAAAACATAAAATGTATTAAAAGACGAACATAAATGAGAAATAATCCATGATGAATAAAAGAAAAATTTTACTGCCTGATGGAATAACTCTTCACCTTTGTTAAATTTATTTATTATTAATTTAATCCGTCTAGAAAAAAATTTTTTTTATTATTTAAATCATTCTAGAATAAAAATTTTA
>CAJQUW010015898.1:0-13159 GCA_907163375.1 Prostheceraeus crozeri | reverse complement strand
AACACTTTCTGTCGTGAAGAGACTTGCTGATATTTTTATGAATTTGGTTTCTTTTTGTGAATTCAATCTCCTTAGTGATGACATCGAGTTCTTCATATTTGAAGAGATTCAAATGCATCTCTTCTTCACTAGACATAGAAGAGGGCAAAGGAACACGATTACGATGAAAAGGCACATGCATGCTAGAGGACAAATTGCTATCAATCTGACGCGCATTCCAACGCAGCTTATTAGTAAGAACGTCTAGGTCTAGTTTGACTTTATCAATGAATTCCTCATTCAAACGCGGAGGAATTCCGAACTTGGATCCTTTGTTTAAAATATTTTGGGCGCTTGCAGGCAAGGGTATATCACAATCTACTGTGATACGGTGCACAGAAGGACTCGAGACGAGCTGGTCACCCGAGAGAGACCCATATCCACGGTACCAAAACTCATCCAGGTGAGGAAAAGGAAAATGCGGCTGGTGCTCAAAGTGGTAGGACACGGGTAACACAGGATACGGAAAACCAGTCAAGGCACTCCACTTCCGTGAATGACGGTCGAATGTCAGCGTCTCTTCATTTCTCAACATCTTCTCCATCATGTCCAGGAGGGTGACCACCGTTGCAGGAGAACATCGTCGAGACACATTGAGATATTCGTATCCGCACTTCCGTTCCAGATCGGAGATCTTCTCTTGGGTGTTGCAGATGCAGCTTCCGATGAGCTCCTTCTTCATTGACTTCAACTTCCTATTCACGGCTGCTTTATTGGTGTGGACTTCAGGAACCGCAGAAAACCAGTTTGAGATAAACTTCCGAACAACTCCTTGTTCAAGACAGGTTTTGAGAAACTGACCATCGCACTGCGCCTTCACCTTCTACTAAGACGTGTTGATCAAATACCTTGCAGAGTCTACCTTGCACGTGTCAGCATACTTGATCACGGACTTCACATAGTTGATAGCCTTATACGTCTTTGAAGAAGGTCAAGGCGCAGTGCGATGGTCTGTTTCTCAAAACCTGTCTTGAACAAGGAGTTGTTCCGAAGTTTTTGATAAAAGTAATAAGCGTAACTCGTAAAAGCAATGGTGAGAATAATGTAAAACTTTCTCTTAGCTTTATTAATGATAGTTGTAATAGAAAAATCAATAACTTAATAAGAAAATACAAACTACCTGTAACCTTGATAAGCCAACCTAATAAAAACACTAGCCAATACTTTTCTAAAAAATCTGCTAAAAAACATGTAAACTGTAATCTCTAATCTTCTCGACAACCCTTATCCCTGTGATATGCGCTTTGTGGTTTACGAATTTGCTTGTAAACATTTTAGCAAAAGTTATATTGGGCAAACTAATAGGCTTTTCAAAATTCGTTTCGAGGAGCATGACCGTAGTTTCCGCTTGAAGAACTATACTAGTGCCCTCTCCGAACATTCGATGAATGACCACGACAGTAACCTTGACATTTTCGATTTCACAATCAATATCGTTGCCAAGCATAGTTCACCTCTTGAAAATCGTCTGGCTGAAGCTCGCTACATCAGAGATAGAAGACCACAGCACAGTTGAACCGCAAAGACGAGCTGGTTGACTGAGAGATACTCTGTCTACGGCATTATCACTCTCCGAGATATAGACCACTGGCACTGGTTGCTTTTACCTCTTTTTAGTGCACTGAGGCAGCGACTGCGTCGCGGAACGTTTGCCGTGTAAATACTTTTAGCTATTCGATTTTATTAAAGCCGTTACTAAAGGGAGTGCCGTATATTTTTGTCATCCTCATCATAAACACCCTCCCGTATAAGGCTATAAACTTTGAACACGTGAATGTTTATTTTTATTTTTTAGCATCTGATAAATCTTGCAGTATAACAAGCTCTGTAAATAGGAGTTGTGTAAACATCGTTAAACACATTGTTCCTCGTTTTAAAAGCATTCAATAGCTTTCACACTTCATAATTTTGCATGGAAGACAATGTGGCCAAGATGATAACAACACTTAACGCAACTACATAGGAAAGACCACTCATTTTCTGATGGTGACGTCTTTGCTGACCATCCAAATAATCACTCACACTATGTCAGATTGTTCATTCACGCCAGAGTTGGATGAAAGGCGGGCTGGTCTGTCCGCTGTGCTTGCGTGGCTTCCCGGCCTGCGTTCATAATACTAAAAATACACTGAATAATGATTTTTAAAGTGAATGTATTTTGCTATAATTCGCAGTGACTCATGTCTGTGACTAATGTACTTAAATTATTTTCCCCGTTGTCTCAGTTGCAGTTTTAAATGCATGTAAGCAGACGTATAACTCAAAACAGAGAAAACGTTTGTTGGATCACCTGGATTGTCGTGCACATGAATAATATTTGGATAGCACGTGATGTTTTGTATTTCTGCCAAACCTTCGTGATATCGTGGGAGGTGATCGAATGCGATAGAAGTAATCACTTTTTTACTATCTATTATTAAGTAAATTTGATTTTCATCATAAGTAATTGCTTAATAAACTTAATAAAACATAAAATACAAAGTCCTAAACAACGTCATTTGCTAAACTGGAAGCACGCATGGCCGTAAAACAAAAAACAATTCATGCTGTGAAATGATTTGTACACACGTTACACTTCATATGTCTATTTACTCGGGTTTGCAGCCTGGAATGGGCCGGTTAAATGGTCCTACTATTTTCTACTTATCTTCAGATACCTACCCACACCACACTAACTCCATTCTTCACTTTCCACCACTCTATCAGGACAATTGTCTTACAATTCCTCGTTTGATTTGTCAATTTGTAGAAAACATTTTGCCAAATGTTTGCAACTAACATTACCAATAAAGATAATACCTTTTAATTTATTTTTTCTACAGATTTTTCAAATTCCCTAATCATTGATAATTTCTCCATAATAAAAATAGCTTTAGATAACCTTGTCTGTCATTTCAATTTTCAAAGGAGGTATTTAGGCACTTGTGAAATATGCTCACAACACTACTTATAAGCTTATCGGACCCACTTTGCTCTTTTGTACCTCAAATACTCACCCATCCAGAATACGGACTTCATTTGTTGCTTCCAATCTTTATTTGCGTCCTTTAAATACCAGATTATAAGTGCGTTAGATCTAGTTATAGGACAGAAGACATTATCCAGATTTTATACAGAAGTACATCTTTCTAGCAATTTTTCTTTCCATTGCTCTACATGATTATAGTTATTTTCTTGTCATGGACAACTGATTTACAAAGAATATGCAAAGAAAATGTGTCTGATAAATTTCGGACCCTTGTTATACGGACCCTTTTATATCCTTAATAAGGACCATTTTGCCTTAGGGCAAAGCCACATGAGGAGCTGCGCTTTAAAGCTAGCAGCGACGTATAGCTTTGTCAAGCTTTGAACTGTGAGAGTTACGCGGCCACATAATGAGCCGCACAGCGTGATTACCGCTCGCCACTCGTTAGAATTATTGATTTACTGCGTTAGTTCTAAAAATAGATCATCCCACCGCTCGAGCTTTGAGCTGTGATAATTGAGAGAGAAATTACTGTGGCGCTGTGACAAGCTGCCACAGCGCAGCTGGAGCTACTAGTGTGGCCATTCCGATTGAAGCATGTAAAAACATTTTCACAGCGCGGCTACACCGCAGCTCAAAAGCTCGTCATGTGGCTTTACTCTAACAGTGTATGACCATGGTGAGAGTTTTGATAATTTGTGATCAAATCAGCTTCCTAGTAGATGCTATGATGCATCAAATTGTCAGATAGTTGCATGAAGAAGTCATTATACATGACTTCTTTACTTGCTGATAATTTACACTGTATATTCAAGACACCCTGTAAAGTGACAGTAAACTTTTGCGCAACTGTTCCGAATAACTCACCAAAATTTGTTTCACTCATTTTCTATTAGAATGTTTGAAGATTCGTCTTGATGATGATTTACAGTCACAAGGATAGAAAGAAATCTACAATATCTGCAACCTGCTACGGATTCACGCATCAAAATCTAAAATTTGGGAAGAGAAAAAATGACTCGTTAGTTAATTATAATTGATTAAAAAGTATGGGAACGCCAAATAAATTTGTTTTATTATTATCATTAAACATTTCAATATATTTCGATTAAAATAATCCATAGCCATTTTCAAGAGCAGTTCAAAAAGCAAATGGATTAAGACTTATAACATGGCTAAGTAATTCAATTTTATGGCATACAATTGTTTGATATTAAGTATTGATTTTGAAGTTTATTAATACTGGATTGTTCTATAGCAACCAAGTTAAGTAATACAGCATCTTTACTTGGCTTTCCTAATCCTTTCAGTCAATCTAAATTTAGAATATTTAGCACTAAACTGCAAAATTGT
Organism: Prostheceraeus crozeri; assembly: GCA_907163375.1. NCBI lineage: Eukaryota > Metazoa > Platyhelminthes > Polycladida > Euryleptidae > Prostheceraeus > Prostheceraeus crozeri. The sequence goes on along the minus strand of CAJQUW010015898.1, from coordinate 8,799 downwards.
ACATTGCCAACTTATCGGAATGAATTGTCAGAATAACATGTATAGAGAAACATGAATTAAACTCGTTCATCCTTTCATGACAAATTCTTAGTTTAGTTCACTTGTAGTATCTGGGATATTCTGTTCGCTCAGTTCAGTAGTTCACCAGTGAAGAACTATAAACCTCGCTCACTCACTCAGTTCCTATCTCGGAACACTTTGAAAGCGTGGAACATCTCCACGGAAGAAGTCTGCAGGATTATTTTTATTTCATCTTACAGTGCAATTCTTGTCCTATCCCTTCAATGAGACAACAATATGACCAATATTTAGTCACAATTATCTCTGGTTAAAATGAAAAATGTCCTCAGACTTGATCTGTTGTATTGTGTAAACGTCCTATACAGCTGTAGATGCTGCTCTTCGCCCTTCAAGGGTGTGGTTTTTCCGCTCGGAATGGCCATACTAGCTCATGGCTGAACAAGACGAAGGATATAGACACAACCAGCTGCTCTGCGCATAATGTCGTTTTATGTTCAAAATATTAAAAAGCAGACTAACGATGGTTGACTCAGCTATTTCAGTGCATGCTTTAGAAGATAATGAGGGTGCAAAAGCGCCTTGGAGAACTTTGTTCTAAGATGTTTTTCGTCAAGCAATTTGATCAGTCAATTGTACAGTTTTGGTAAATTGATCGAATATTTCGTTAATATATCTGTTGCAGTTGAGTAACATTGAAGACAAAGTTGGAAATTACTTCCACATCGAACCGTCAATGTCATAAATGCATAAATTGCAGCTTCTTTCATCCACAGTGTGCAATTTTTGAAATTCAAACTGTGAATGAAAAGCTGATTCTTTGTCATTGTTTATTTGAAAGAAATTGCATTCCGATCACTCAATTCCTCCATTATTTCAGCCCTTTTCTTGTCTCGGAACATCTTAAAAGCAGATACACAGTTTTCAAGGTAAAACCTACAGGGTTGTTGAATTTTATCTGACAGCTCACTTGGCAAAGTCGGAAACGCAACTTTAACTTCATGAACATCCGAATATCCGAGTACTTCGACTGCGATCATTATCAGGCTTCTTATCATTCATGAGAAACACTCTTATGATCGCTCCATCTGCAATCTGCATGCTGCCTCGAGACTGATCACAAGGATGACAAGTTACAAAATAGTAGAGAACAAACTCAAAATCGCAATTTGAAGTTTTAATATGAAATGTTTCCGATACACGTGAGGAATTGTATTTGAAAAAGAGCTTGTCAAATAGTCATGGTTTGAAGTCATAGTCAAGTTTAAAGTAGGCTACCTGAAAACTGCTTGCTTCTACCAAGCGAACAGGAAAGTGACTGTTACGCAATGTTGCTCAATAGAGCTGCATGAATCACCAGAAATCATGATTTTATGGTCTCTTCAAATTTCAGTCGTGTTCGAGGCCTGTTATTACATGAAAACTTACTGTAAAACCTCTAATTATTTTGGTGCAGGTTGTTCCACAAATCACTTAATATGTGCTTGAGTGATGATCACTTGAGGTTTCTTGGGTACGGCTCTCCTTTTCCTATAACTACATGTATTATCGGTGATTCATCAGAGTTGATCTCCAGATGCTTTTAAAGGGATTGAAAATGTCTACATCAAAAGGCTGCAAATTTTCAGTGCTGACGAATTATTTATTTATTCAGTTTATTTATACTAGGCTGTACACAAATGTGTCACAGTGTAGAATCAAAATGATGACAAATAGCGCAAAGTGAAGTTCATGCACGGGAAAGCGACAAAAGAAAATTTTTAGTAGATGTCTGAAAGAATCGATTTTTAAGTAATTCATTTTTGAAAGATAAAAAGGCACTTGACAAAAGATTGAGCACCAAAAATTGTCTGAGGACACCATTGAAGTGACATAACTGAATGTTATCTAGTTTTAGATTTTTTAAATTATGTCGGTTAACGTGACCTATTCATGCACTACAAGTATCCTGAAAGCCATCGGGCAACTTAAAAGCTCTGACTTCTGATGTAGAATAAGCTTTTGTCGCAAAAGCTGTTGACTTGTCGTAACCAGCACAGCGTCAGAGTCCAAAAGTAGATTTTTAGTAGTCCTATGTATCAAGATTTGATTTTAACTGAATCTATTGAAAATGAGATTCTTGAAATTTAGTGCTTTAGGGAAAAATATTATCAAAAATTGGAGGAATCATTCAGTGAATACAATATGTAGCAATCACCTCGCACACAAGTCCTTGCAGTTTTTATACAACGTTTCAGATCTCCATCTATTCATCAAATAATCTATAGCAAGCAAAAGTAATCGTTGATCATTCGCTTCTCCACGAATTCCCGGCTCCACAGCCAAACGTCGTTGCACCATCAGGTTTTTGAACTGCTTTGTTTTATCAATTAATACTCCACTCCGACCGCTTATAAAGCAGTGCGTGCTGCAAACATGACACAAGTAAGTGTAAGCTCTAAATGTTGGCTTTCGTGAATAGATGGCTTCGATCAACTTTGATATCTACCAGACAATATTTAGTTTCTCAACGTTCTTTTTTTCTAATTCATCGGATTGTCTTAATGGATTTGGAAAAGATGGAAATAATGGCTATCGTAAATTGTGCAACAAATATATTTTGCTTCTACTCATGACGAAATATAGTAGTAGACTGACATGTAAAGAAATGTATGGAGTAGAATGATTGCAAATGATTGCAATCATCTCCATCATTGATCACGTTGCATACGGTTATTTGCATGTTCGTATCGATTTGACGTAAAAACCGGCATCTGTTGTGTCTTGCGGATTTTGTCTCTGAGCTAATTGATAGTTGTGACACAAGTTTCCTAAAACCGAGCAATTTTGCCCAGTAATATATTTCACTAAATTTGATAATTGTTTTGTTCTATGTCGTGAAATTGAATTTTCAATGTAATACAACTTTTGAAAAGTCAGAATTAAAATTCGGGAAAGTTTTGCACTTTCACGTAGCATCTTTCTGAAAATATGCAAATAATGAATAATATATAACTAAATTTAGATAATAGAATTATATAAAAATGCGATTTCAATAGAACACGTTCAGAGACAAAGAAAAGAATAGAAATTTTCTGGAGAGATATCCTGCATTGACAAGTATTCATCCCGTACATGCTATCGATCAGCCGCAAAATGTTTTACCAAAGTATTTTAAAATGCCATCTATGCATCAAACCAAGTAAAACATGTATAGGCGTACTGCAGATAGGTCCCTACATTATATGTTCTTGCCCAACAAATGCGAGTAGATAACTTCTATTTCAGGCTATTGCAGCGCTTACAAGTGAATATTTAGCATTATTTGGTCTTTACAGTATATTGTCACCATAATTGACACACTTGCAACTCCAATGAATATTCTAGTATCCTGTTCATGCGATACGGACCTAGCCAACGTGAATGGAAAGAGATCTTTACAGCAAATGTCTAGGTCTGAAAATAGACTACACAAATATATGCGGGTGAGCATCAAAGGATCAACAAAAGAAATTTCAAGGTAGCATTTTCTGATGCTATCTCACATGTTATCTAGCGGTCTGACTCTCAATAATCAAGATGAAAAATTTGCAATTGCCTCTTTAACATATGTGTACGTATATATATATATATATATATATATATATATATATATATATATATATAAATACGAAATGTGCTCTCCTGCCCCACCGAGAATTGTACTCTCCTGCCCCACTTGTACATGAAGGGACCAGGGCCTACAGCAATCGTCGGACCAGGCATTTGGAGGTGCTCTGACTGTCATATATCTTCATTCATATCAGTACATATCACAGCACAATCATATTCCGCAAAAGCTAACTCTAAATACGAAAATTGATGGCCTACAGCAATCGTCGGACCAGGCATTTGGAGGTTCTCTGACAGCCATAGCACTTCTTTCACATCAGTACATCTCAATGCACAATCATATTCCGCAAAAGCTAACTCTAAATACGAAAATTGAGGGCCTACAGCAATGGACGGACCATGCATTTGGAGGTGCTCTGACTGTCATATATCTTCATTCATATCAGTACATATCACAGCACGATCATATTCCGCAAAAGCTAACTCTAAATACGAAAATTGAAGGGACCAGGGCCTACAGCAATCGTCGGACCAGGCATTTGGAGGCGCTGACAGCCATAGAACTTCTTTCACAACAGTAAATATCAATGCATAATCATATTCCGCAAAAGCTCATACGTGGGGCAGGAGAGTCAGTGGGGCAGGAGTTCACATGGGGGCAGGAGCGTACAGTTGTGGGGCAGGGGCGTACATTTCATATTCGTCCGTGGGGCAGGAGAGTACAATTCGGTGGGGCAGGAGCGCACATTTCGTGTATATATATATATATATATATATATATATATATATATATATATATATATATATATATATAAAAGGTATCTAAGCGCCAAACTAAATGATCTCTGAGCGCCATTATAGGGCTCTGAGCGCCATTTCAATGGCAGATGATATATTTAAAAGGTAATCTTAGCGCCATTAAATGTGGTCTCCGAGCGCCACAAGTGGTGTCTGAGCGCCAAAATAGTCTCTAAGCGCCTCAAACGCACATGAGCATCTTCATTCCACGCGAATGACAACTTTTTGTAAGAAAGTAAAAGTTAGATTGGACGGCATCTTTTCACTGAAAATATTATGTTGATGCCTATATTTTATGGATATTAAAGTATAGTTCATGAAATTAGATGGTCGAATGACACAAAAAACAAGAAAAGATTCGTTATTTTCCTTCATTTTTATTCCCTTTAGAATGCCTTTTTTCATGGCTGTGATATTGACATGATTGATCATCAGTTTAGCTATCGCCTATTTGATATTATTTTTACATTTGAATTGAAGTATTCTTGAAAACTTAAAAATTTTGATAATAATCATTTTCAAGAACCATGAAATGATAAGATAACTAATACATAGTTTTATAATCGTGACCTAAGACGACGCTTCGACAATACTGTAACTGCTTTTATTCAACTGAAAAATCTTGAAATGCAATAAGTTTTCTTGCAGAAATTATACAAAATTATGGGCTATGTGGATTGTGACGCATTGTTGAATTTCTCTGTTAGTGTCTACAAACATAGATGTAGTTTCATCAAAGTTGCGTCATAAGGAGGACGATTGAAGAATCGTCATATGACGCCATAGTAATTTTCTTGAATTTTCCGTTCGTGTATGTTCTAGAATCGGTGATTTATCAGCAATAATTTTCATTGAACACATCAAAAGAATTTGCGCGCCTTGAACATTCATAATGTGTTTAATAATGAAAGTAAAAGCGATTGAAACATAAAGAAAATAATTTATTTCTTTCTACATGTAGCGTAGTCATCTAGTAGCAGATGTGATCATCAGAAAAGATGATTGGTGCCATATTTGGCATTCCTTTTGATGAATGGATCCATCAAATGAGCAAAAATAAACTAAGTAACTTTGTTGTACATGTAGCATCAGCTAATTACGGACTCAATAATAGAAGAAGCTTCAAATTCAATAGGCCTAGGATGTTCAGCACTTTCCATTGAGAATTACGGCTATGCCAAAGAGTAAATGACATCGTTATAGGCCTACTTGTGAGATATGACCTAAACGATCATGCAATCTAGTCAAAAGCTCAAAAGCAATATTTTCTTTCCGGATTTTGAAACGTTTCCACAATCTCAAAACCATGGCAAAGTACTTTGATATGTGCGCAGGAAATTCAAGGAAACTCTCTCGTGAAGATGAAGTATTTTTAATTTGATGAGATCTATGGTTCCAGTTCCTTTTGAGGGCAAATCAATTGGTGAAAATGGCAATCAACAAACAAAAGGTTTTCATTGAAATGCTCCATCAACTTTAGTAGGCTTACAGTCCTGGAACCTGCCCATGCAATATGGTTAGGTGATATGGTGGCTATGGGGTATATACATGATGGGCTGGTGTCCCGGAATAGTTGCATCTGTGGATTCAACAAATATGCCACACATTTTCAGTGCGGTATGAACAATGTCGGGATAAATCGTTTCCAATTTCCTGCCGTTGATGATATTGACGAGATGAATGATCGGTAAACTCCTTAGCAAATTGATTGATGGGATGATCAGATTTGAGGACAAACTTTTCATCTAATTGACACTGACTATGCTGCCGCAAACGCTCTGTTTCCTGACCCTGTAGGTGCTTGAAGTCAAAGTTTTGCGTTACAGGAAGAATTATCCAAACATATCTATAGCTGAGATTAGCTCAAAATATTCTAGTTGCTAAATTTTTCCTTGCTATGGAGCCTTCAAAACTTAGAAAAAAATAGGAATTGAATTTTTGAAAAAAAAGTGTAACCGGTTATAATGTGACCAAACCCTGCTCAGTATACATTATATTCGAACACATCAAGGCAAACCAAGCTGATTTTGTATGTTGATTTACCTACAGTATTAATCATAACAATGTAGTTGTAGATGTAATTCCGATATGGTGAATGTGAAAATATTCGGTTAGAACATAAGTGTGACACATATTCACATGCTGGAAATAATACAAAAACAGTTTGAAATAACATTTTTTTCATTTCAGTATTCATATTGGATGGTAAATACACTAGTTACCAAGCAATTAAATAATTATGCAGAAATGCGTAAATTTTGGGCCCGTTTGCCGAGTTAAATTTAAGATTTAAAGGATAGATTCAATAACTTATTGTCAACACGAAGAAAAATTGATGAGACTCACATGTACTATAAATTTTGATGTTGACTTGCATACATAGAGACTTCAAGAGGCCACATAATAGGCCACAACGACTTCAACTTGCTACCCTTCCTATGTGCGGATTACGCGAAAAGTAATTTTAAAATGGAAAATTAGTTTAGGTTCGTTGTTTATTAAAATTATATAAGGTTGGTCTAGAGAAATTTTCGGTTGCTTTATGGATGGATTTAGGTTTTGTTCGGTATGGTCTCAGCAAGTCTCAAAGGATCGTTTAGCGTGATTGCTTTAACAGACTGCTAGTAGTTATAGGCCTGATAGCCTACACATATTCAAACGATAAAACTCATCGAAAACTCGCCGAGAAATTGGTATGGGCCAAATCCCCATTTGCCTTAAAGAGTGATGATAAAAGAATCATAAAGACCTGAATTCAAGTGTTCTTCCGTGAACATCTGCTTCCATGAAAGGTCCAAGGAGGCCTATCCAAAAACAGACAACGAGGTCATGTGCATAATACATGTAGGACTAAAAGAAACACAAGAGAAATAAATAATCAAACATACTATTCATCAACAAAATATTCCACAATGTACAAGCGCAAGCTGAAAGCTCATTGTCATGCCTTCATAATGCCATTCTACGATAGACCTACTTAACCAACTCCAGCTAGTTTTGCGATAACATCATTTCGTGATCCTTTATTATAAGTCACCACAGCAATGGCATTTAATCCACACAATCTTTTTCACTTTCTCCTTCAAGAAAGCGAACTCGTTCATTGAAAGATAAAAATAGGAAACTTAAACCTGCTAGGCAACTGCTTGCAAGGTGTATGTGAAGAAACAGGGCAAGTCTCCCTAGCTGTGTAAAGTCCTTTTCAAGTAATGAAGATTATTCCTATATCTTGTTCCTCTTGACGGTTGGTGCCAATCATGACAAATTCATATCTTTTTTATATTTCATGGCCCTTTATTTTTCATGCGGAAAAATCTATCGAAAGAGTGGACATTTAAACTTTTGCTGTTACTTCACTTTTTAATCCAGTAAGTAAATATTGATCTATTTCAAATACATGCAAATAATAGTTTCATATTTACATAGTATTTTTCATCTATAACACTTATTAGTCTTGACGAAAATCTATGCGAAAAAGTAAAATTATTTTCCCGAACCGCGTAATGTGCCAACCCAAGCAACAGTACAAATTCCCAAGATCAATGTGTAAATATCATCTCTCCTCCGCAATTCACGAACTTTCCATCTCACTGTACAATATAGTAGCGTACGTGAAGTGGACAGTAACAGGTACACTCCTCAAATGGGAATAATATGGTAAGTTTTATAGTACTAGGCGCTCTAATAAACCCTTTAAAATATATGTGACACGGCTCATATAGACCTGGTAATATACGCCTTATAATGATCGCAAGAGGAATTTAGAGTATAAATGCTTTAATTTTTTTTACTTGTTTTTGGCGTTCTTTTTTGCCGGTAGTTATCATAGAAAATTTGATAAATACGCTAATTATGGAATATCAATAAAGTTATAACCGAAAAAATCAAGATTTTTGCACCTAAAAAAAATTTGTGGTATCGTGGTGTTGTCCAAAACGCCTAAAATTGCAGATAAATAGTTGTTACCCCATTTACCATTTCTTCGAGTGAAAATGAAAATTAAAAATAATCTCAAATTATATATTATTTTTCATCAACCTTTAATCTGAGTATTATTGTGTTCCGTCACATGCATCCCATATGACAGTGAATCCTTAAGATACCATCGAAATTTATCAACCTACAAATTAGCAACTAAGGCCAAAATGAGGTAAAACGAGAATAATCCGTAATTTGCTGACATTCTGTATTTCATTCCCATATTTCGGTCTAAAACTGGGTGCCGTCCAATACTACTGAATACTATACCCCAGCCCTGAAAGTTTTTGGGAACGCAACACAAGGCTATTTATTTCTGCCTTCCAACTTCTACAGCCAGTCAGTGGTAGTTGCCGCTTAAGATCATCTAAGTAAATATATATAAATTAATATAATATATATATATATATATAT
>CAJQUW010015897.1:0-38038 GCA_907163375.1 Prostheceraeus crozeri | reverse complement strand
TTAGTTGCTTCGTCGCTTTCAAGACGATTTCGGCTTCACTACGGATCATCACATCAGTCAAAACCATCAAAGTCATATCCGGCGGTCACACGGCTAAGTCACACAAACTTTGGCCCCGACTTTCAGCCACCAAACGAACAGTGTATACGTGCTCTCCCCAACGTACTGCTTGTTTTGTATGCAAATCAAAGCCAACTTCAATATACACCAATCGAAAGCTCGCAATTTCTTGAAGTAACCACTCAGCAAATTGTGACATTCATCTGGACGTGTGTGGAATTTCTTTCAGTGGGGCATCTTCAAGCTTCTTCATTGAAGTAATCTCTCCATCAAGAAAACTGCATAACTAGAAAATGGAGATGTGAGATTGAAGGGATTCGCGCAATCATAGCTCAGACTTTATCTATTCAAATGTGAGCTCGTTATATCTTCGATAATCTCCACTGCCGTCCACTGAATGACATCATCGAAGAATTGATTTCCCGTGGCTTGGACTCCTACTTCTACAACCCCAAATGTCATGGTCTATTGCCCACAAATGGCAACAGAGGAGTTAATACATGTTTTAGTTTAAACATTGTTTTCGTCAAATTGTTTTATCTTTTCAATTCTCGACTTGGTTAGCACGATGCATGAGCTACATGTACATTAGAGATGCAATATTAAATGTTATGAGGGGTAAATAATTATGAAAGGTACCTTGAATGACACTGGAATCTGTCATCATCATCCTAAGTGATAGTCTCTACAGTGATTGACGATTAATCTGTACAATTTATTGATGAGAAGCTACATTTGATCTGCATATTTCTACATTAATGTCGGAAAACCTATAGATAATAGTACTTTCTATGGCATTGCTAATTTCTATGTGTCATATCGATACAATAGTCTTATATTATGTTACTTGAATTTCTATGAGCATTCACAAGAGTGCCTGTGAAGAAAGTTTCGTTTGTTGATTTGATAATGAAGAACATACAGACTTGTTACCTAACTTTCATAAACATAACAAAGCTATCTACATGTAATTAAGGTTGCGGAAACGTGTTTCCTATCTGATGGCTTGAGCACCTCTGCGTTTTTATAAGACGGTTCTACTTCTATTGATGGTAAAACTCGAAGATTTGAGACTTAACTTACACAAATCTGTATCAGTTTTCATCCACAGATAGCCACAAGTGTTATTGAGCGAGTGACTGAGAATTCTATGAAAGAACATTATTCAGAAATCATAGTTGGTATTGACGAGAGCTGTGTCGAAGCAGGTGAGACAAAGTTGCAGCTCATCATATTGATTGGCTGTTGAGACCAGTATCTGCATTTTCATTGGAGTAAACTTGTTTAAAACTGGGGACCAATATCGGTCATAGAATTTCGAAAAGAGTTGGGAACTCAACTGCAAAATTCAGGGTGCTCCGCTAACTACACTTTCCTAGATTTCTGATTTGCCAAATAGGACAGTTTAACCCTCCAGGCGGTGGGCCCTTCAGCCACCTTCCAGGCGGTGGGGAGGGGCATATTTATGCCCCCCCAGGATATCCTAAACTAAGTGTGCGAATTTTATGAAATGCTGGCCCTTACACATTTCGGACATGCTGAATTCAGTGGTGCCATTTGCATTACTTAATTTGACTGTCTTCATGCTATAAATAGCATTTCAAAATTTGAAAATGCGTTTTTTTTCAGAAAAATGTATTTTTTATGTTTTTAGCGAAATTTTATCATCAGATTATCGCAAAAATTGACTCAAACATGTTTCAAGTTCTCTGAATACAATGGTGATGTTCGCATTGCTTTAAAATTTGAATATATGCATAAATAGCATTTTAAATTTTGAAAATTTATTTGTTTAGTTATTATCAAATAAAATTATATATATAGTTTTTTTGAGATAATCAACAGAGAGGACTCTAAAAATATTGAAACATTTATCACTCTTATCAAAAGAGCTTTTTGTTAATGTCATAGAAGCATATTTGATTCAAACAAATGTTTTTCATTGTTGAATACAACTCAAGTTGATCAAATTTGGTTACAGCTGATTATGAAGAAAACTGTTACCGATTCCAATGCAGTCAAATTAGTCACGCAATAGCGCCTTCGGCGTGTTTGTAAGTGATGAAAGGATGCAGTGGGAAGGCGATTGAACGTGATACGCCAGACTTATTGCCTCTACTGCCAAGGTGTTTAGAACCAAGGTGTTTAGAAAATCTTTTATAGTGTTTTAGAACTCATTTTTTCTACAAATTTTGAAAACAGTATTCCATATATTTATGTTCAAATAGTACATGTACATGCCTACATGTAGAAAATACATTGCCTACATGTAGAAAATACATAACATATACATGTGAATATATTTTCAATACATAACAGTAATGAAAAAGATGTAAAAACTAATATTACTCTATAAAGTACTTACAATATCATTGTAAGTAGTATATGCAGCTTATTTTCAAATTTGAATTGGTAAACCGTGATAAGCATAAAGTTATTTATAGTCAAATAAGTTATTCTATACGTAATGAGTGATTCCAAGCAATAGCAATTCATTCATAGACAAAATTTCTGAAGAATTTCACTGATTTGATAAAATTTCGAAAGTACTTTTCAATAAAGGTCATGTAAAGGTCGTTTCTGTGATCCAATTTTAATAATTTTACAGGAAATTGTCAAAAATACGCAAAAAATAAGCTACTGAAAATTTCAGAATCATACGTTTCATATTTCATGAATTAGATCAAAAAATACAAAGGGGGGGCATAAATATGCTCCCCCCACCGCCTGGAGGGTTAAGGTGTAATTCGCTGTACATTGCCAGGACTAAGAGTGATGAATATACACAGCCGACAAACCCACTGCACGCCTCTGCATTAGGTACCTATAGCCAAAATTGCAGATGTTGCATTCTCTAAATACTAAATACTCTTAAATATCTCCTCAATTACAGATTCATATACTCATCCACCAGTCGACATAACAAAGTCTGAAGTTGATAATTGCAAATCTGCTGATTGTGTTAGGAAGATATTGCAGAAATTCAACAGAAGCTGTACGTGGCAATGCCATCTGGGAGCAACTGCTTATTGGAATTGGGAGGTTGACATGACGGATGCAAATGGCATAAAGGTAAGTTTGATGACAATTCCTAGCTGCCAGTATTCCTTCGGTAGGTTACAGAACGAGTACAAGTTTGTGTTTGGAGGTGAATATCAAAACACCGAATTTGATGTCTGCTTCAAAATGCAAACCACTTGCCACATGTTTGTTGATTGGAATATGAACTTCCCATCGGAGATAGACCTACCGGAGCGGAACCTATTTATAGTACGCTTATTTGACTTTCAAAATAGACATGGATTAGCGGCCGTGAAAACTTGGTCAGCAGTCTATATTTAGCGAGGAACGATGAAAATAAGGACAGCTTTCATATTGAGCACTGATTTAGGCTGAGTTGACAACCATAGTCACAACAAGGTTGGACCTTGGATTCTGGGTCAAACTTGGGTTTTGGGTCGACCTTGGGTAAGTGATACAAAACTTTTCTATGAATGCTGAATATATACAGATCAAGCTACAAAAATTAATGTTCTGATTTGAATCGTACGAGACCTACAGGATAAGAGCATAAAGTTCTGATATTTTATCAAATTTCCACTGGATTCACAGAATATTTCAAAAATGAAATACTTGTGATTATTAGCTATTTCATTCTGAGGTTGACAGTACCGCGCATTGAAAGTTCATACTTATTGTGTCTGCTGTAAGCTCACATGTGTTTTGTTGCATTTGTGCACATTGAATTTTTATATATTTCATGCATTTCGTATCTTTGCAGTTATCTTCGCACCCTTAACTTTCTGCGATAGCCGACATTTATCCAAACATAAATTCATTCCGATTTCGTATTTTAAATGTGTTTCATCATGCACTTAATGCGCAGCATGATTAATGCACTTGCATGAGCATGATCCATACAAAAGGGAGAATTTCACACATAAGGTGCCATCACAGACATTCACGAGATCATTTTTCATAAGATGGTAGGCTAAATGATCTCTGAAAAATAATGTTCACATTCTAAACCTAAAAGGGTTCAGAGGATCCATTTGGCCATCCAACGGACTTCTGGAAATTCAAATGAAATGAAATATCACATGCATAATCATCGTCAAAGATGATGATTTGCACGAGTGGTTGATATCTCATCAATCAAAAAAGGGAATCAGAAAAACATGGCTACGGGGTAAGTAAGTAAGTCTAAGTAAGACTCCGGGGTTCTATGGACCTCCTCAGGTCTCTGAAGGTCAAAGAGTAGGTGCAAAATTTGTGTGTGAAGGTGGTTTCGTATTTCATGCATTTTTTGCTACTTCAGTTTTATAGAAAAAAGAATTGAATATTTCAGCTGAAACATTGAATAGATAGATTGAATTGATAGATTCAACCAAACTTGAATCAATCCGTATGTTCTTCTTGAATCTGTGCTCAATGATAGAAAATCATTGACCTTCAACCTATGTTTCAGTCGAAATGTTTCTATGTGAGGAATTGCTCCTTTTTTTATTAAAAAGAAACGATCAGTTCAGGAAAAAGGAGTGCACCGTGTTGCACGTGCCTCTACAGGGCTCATTAGGTAGAGCCCAAGGGTTATATACTTTGCTGACTGCAGGCAGCGAGATGGGTCGGTTTTTCCCTCTCGTCCTGTTAAGGCGCTGACATTTAATGTTTCGCTTGCTTTGAGCCTACTTCGTCTATTTTTCTTTTTCTTGCTTCGCGGACATATATCTCCAGGCTTCTGCACTTCCTCATTTCTATCACTCAGCGTCCGTCCCCACGTGATAACGGTCCTTACCCTTATTTAATTGTATTGATATACAGTGTACATGCGTTTATCCGAAAACAGTATGGTGCTACGTAGGCTTGACTGATCGCTTGGGCATTACGTCGGATCTCCCAGTCTTTGCCCGCTTTCAGTGTCATCTGCTGCCGACCTCCTTATATTATTTCTCCGGACTCCCATGGCGACACATGGAGAAACATGTAATCTCTGGCTCCCGGTTTCCCTACTCTAGTTATGAATTTTCCTTTTTCTTGCGTATGTTTGAGTGCGAATGCTGCGTGTAGACAAGGACGTCTTATATGTAGGTATAGACTGTGATTGAGATTGTTTGAGATTATTTGCAGAGTCACTTTTTGCAATGTTGCGAAGCAATGTTTGTAAGTGCGTCAACCGAATAACCTTGTATCTTGTTGACTTCAAATAAAGATATTATTATTACTATAGTGAGTGAAACCATATTGTCTTAATTTGTCAAGAAGCAGGAGGTAAAAGCATCATGATTTCATGTATATTTTATTGATGCTAAACTTTGCGTATGCATATGTTACATGTGTTATCAACGCTTGCTTGTAAGTACCCTTGCGGCCATCGCTTTGCGTTTTCTGTATATTTCAGAATAAACATTTATGACTTATGACTTATAAGAAAGATAAAGGGAACCGGTTTGAAGGAGCGGATGTTTGAATCATAGCTGCATTTTCCACATCAAAATGCTAATTACTGAAAGTTACTTATGGTAATTAAAAGAAAATTACTGATTGAAGGATGAAAGAAATAATAATACTAATGTATTCGAATTTTAGGCAAGAAAGGTCAGCGTCGCTTTTAGTGAATGGAGCGATAAAATGGTCAAATTATTTCTGCTGTTAAAGAAAAAAGACATCCCTCATCTGACGCAGGAAGAAAAAAGAATCATCAAATTTCATACCACGACAGCATCGACGTTTAATATCTCCATCATAAGGCAAGTAAACTTTCAGATTCCCTCTTTAAGTTTCAATATGATCTCGAAATTGCAAAGCATCAATTGAGTATGAAACGCATAAAGTGCTAGGGATTGACATTTTAGTTAGTGTTTGGTGCTAAAAAAGAAAGAGTTAATTAAGCATGGCTTCTATCGAAATCGCTTCGTAGTTTGGTCGCAACATCGTCCTTAACCTAATTGGCCGACTCCCTCAACCCCATAGATCCTGAGAAAAAATGTGACGTGGGGCCCAAGCATCGGTCATTTGTTTTTATTCGATAAATTACAATTCATTAGCGAATGTTGCATGCTGCCAACATATCATCAATTGTTGCAAGTGAGATGCATTGTGATACATACATGAATTTGATTTAGACTATCTATTTCATCGTTCTCGATGATATTTTAAAGTTGACTCCAAATCTTGAAAAAATGGAATTGCGCCGTAGATTCAAAAGCCCTCACCGAAAAGTAATAGATTAGACTTAGAATTGGTGCCAATGATGCACATAGTGAGGTTGAAGGGACTTACACATCAAAAAATTTTGAATTAAAGTTGAAATTAAAGTGAATCTAAATCGCTGTGAACAAAAAGTCGTCAACGAAGGACTTTTGCTCATGTAAAAAATGCTCTGCTGAATGATTATAGTAACCCAAAACTGGTTTCAAACGTGATCAATTTCAAATCCCATTAAGAGAAACACACTCATTAGTCCAATACTTCGCTAGCCTTGGTGGTAGTCGAAATCCGCAGGTATTTCGATGGATGGGGTAGATTCACGGCTGTCAAGTCACTTTCATGGCGAATGTGTTAGAAGTAGGACCCATTGAATGATTCATTCGACATTGTGAAAGAGGGAGGCATTGAATTCACTGGGCCCTAAATCGCCTGGAGGTTCTAATATCGTTATTTCATTTGATGAATTCCTATCTAAGCAAGTTACACCATATTGCATGTAATGAATAGGCTAGGTCCTAAATCACAAGGCCCCAAATCACTCAATACCAATCACATACGAAGGATGCATTTTTTTGGTATACTTCTGTATTCCCTTGGTATATATTTGTATGCTTTTCGTATGTTATTTCAAGTGTGGTTTGCTTTACATACTAAAGCCATACCAGCACAATGTTGAAAGAAAGCATCAATGATGTCCAAAGTATGTTGATTTAAGGCCTTCTGTCAATAAAGATCACACTAATGTTACTACTGTTCTGTAAGAAGTCAGATAATGACATTCAAGAGTCATACTTTCAATACTGAATTCGATTTTAATACACGCAAGTCTAAGGCATTTCATGAATAATGAATAAGTATTCAACTATCAGCAATTATGCATTATGTAATTTTGAAATTAAGCATATTATCAAGCCGAAATAAAAACACATTATAATTCATGAACACAAAAATAGTTATGTTTGAGATATATAAGTCAACATGGTTGCTCGAAAAACATCGTTTGAAATAGTTGATGTTAATCAACTTAGTTGATAAAGTAGAGCTAACAAAACGTCTGGTTCAAATTGCTAGACAAGTAGCAACGACGACAATCTCGTGGAGCATAAAATTCACAATAAATCTAATCTAGTTAAAAATCACTCTATCAAATAAAAATATTCACAACTGGTATTATTGAAAAAAGTTATTTGACAGTAGTATGTAATATATAAATATATATGCTATTATATGCTATGTGACTTAAAGCTCTTCATACCAGAGGTGCATACGACTGAGGATGAATTTGCTTCACATACCAACGTATATAAATTCGTATATACCAACGTATATTTTATTTCGTATATAAAACATACCAACAACTCGTATTTCAGTGTAAAGCAGCCAATCACAGATAGAATAGTTCGTATCGCTACATACCTATCACATATGAAAGTAAGTGAGATGTCGTATGAAAAACATACCAGATCTCTGTAAACATCTCGTATATCATCTCGAGAATCTCGTATCAGATGTTAGTTTCAAATTGTATGTGCTTTTGGTATATGTTTGTATGTAATTATCGCATCCAGCGATTTACCGTGTAGGCCTTAAATCGCGTGGAGGTTCTAATATCGTTGCTTCATTTGATGAATTCCTATCTAAACAAGTTACAGTATATTGCATGTAATTAATGAATCTCTTAACACGGAATATTTTCTTCAAATGGAGACATTGGTGTTTTTCAATTTTCCTTTAGGAAGCTTGCCAAGATTGAAAACAAGTTGGGTTCTACTTATACAAAGGCAAGAGTTGTGCATAATGGAAAAGAGCTTGGGGAGAATGAGCTCACTACATTTTTTGAAAAAGAAAAAAGGTGCTCTGTTTTAACAAATGTTTGGAAAAAGTGGAGAGATGCATCAGGAAAGAAAATGCGCTCAGATTATCAAGAGATGGTTGAATTATTGAATTTGGGCGCAAAATATAACAGTAAGTTTACATTAATTTGTAGCAATTAGCAATATGACTGATTGGATTCCTAGATCAGTTTTCCATCAAGATATAATACGCATTTATTAGGAGTTAAATCAAAATTGTCCTGGTACAAAGTGAACTTGATGAAATTGCCCTAGGTAAAGCTTCGAAATAAAATTTAAATAATAGTTGCATTCTCCAAAACATCTGAAACTTACGAGTATACTTTTGCCAAAAGCACAGCAGGAAAATCAAATAGCTTCCGACAGCTGGAATGTAAGTCTGTCTACGCCTGCCACCACGCATTGGCTAGAAAATTTACTAGAAGATAAGCAGAACAGAGAGTACATATTTTATAGTGAAATGAGCAGTCTAGGAATTTTCGGCTTCGATTTAAAGCTGATTGTGATCTTTAATTGGGCATTGTAAGCTGACTACGTGTCTGATAATGCTCCTTATTAGTTGTTGGATCGGTTTCAAAGTGCTGAATGCAAGGATGCGGAGTCCTACCAATTTGACAGGACGAATAAACATTACTAAGGGAAATATTATGACCTAATAAGCATGAATTCAGAAGGATTGCACTTTTGTAATGTAGCTATTTTCAAGCCGGGCTCAGGAATGGAACATTGGTAATCCCGGCCTTATGATCCTGGGATTGGAGAATTTCATTTCCGAAGCCCGGACTCAGTTTTATTCCGGGATTGCAACCACAGTTCCTCCATGCCTTCCTGAATTTAGCGCGTGACGTTCCAATGATTTTGAACTAGGCCTGCTGATAATTCCTGATATTGGATGCAGTAGTATTTAGGTCTGTTTCCATCTTTTAATTGTTTAACAGTTCGAATCCTGTCCTCTGACTCTGATGTGGCCCTTTATGACACCAGTTCTCTCGAAGCCCTTCGGTCAAAACATCCATCTTCACCCATTAACCTGAACATGCCCGCACCTCCTGCTTCCAATTCTAATCCCGTCATTGTCAGTTTAGAAGATGTTTCTGCTGCCTTGATGTCATTTCCAAGCAGATCATCTGATGGTATGTGTTACGTGACCATAGAGTAACGCTACCATATGAAATGCGAACTAGAAATTTTGTTTGTATATACCATTTAATTGTGAAGTATATGTTATGTTGGAATTGAAGCAGTGGTTTCAATAGAGTGAAAGTTTGCAACCACACGAGTCTTCTTATTGACTATTCCATGTACTTAACATGGTGGCAGCTGGTTTTATAATATATGAGATTTTTGACGATCTATATTTATAAAAACACGGCTCGTGTATATATATTATAAAAAGAATTATTTGTCAGAGTCCCTACAGCTAGAAAGTCAGGGATGGCTAAGTCAGGTTCACCCGATTTGAAGCTACATGGCATTAGGCCACCGAACCCCTTTAGTGTTGAAGGGAACACAGCAGATAACTGGAATCTCTTTAAGGAGCGTTGGAATACGTACTCTATCTTAGCACAGATAGGTGATCACGACAAGGAAGTCCAGGTTGCCCTTTTCCTGAACCGTTTGGCAGATGACGCTTTGAAGGTCTACAATAGCTTTCGTTTCAAGTCTTGTGAGGCAGATAGAGAAGTGAAAGAGATCATTGATGAATTTGACAAGTTCTCGATAGGGGAAGTCAACGAAATTTATGAGAGGTTTCTCTTCAACAGGTGCTCACAGAATGAAGGCCAAGCTTTTGAAAAATTTCTTTCCAATGTTCGGCACCGCGCCAACAAATGCCAGTTTTGTCACAAGTGTATTGAGTCTCTCATCAGAGACAGATTGGTCCTAGGAATAAGGGATCCAAATTTGCAGCAAGATTTATTGAAAAGGCGATCGCTCTCACTCACAGAATGCATAGACATGTGTAAGGCAGCTGAAAGTGCATCACTGCAGCAAAGAGTGTTGCGACCTGACGAAAATATCAGCAGCCTCAAGGATAGTGCACAAATGGAGTCATCAAATTCACGGAGTAGGTCGGGAACTCTGGCGGAGTGTAGATTCTGTGGGACCCGTCATGTCTTTAAAAAGGAGCTATGTCCCGCATACAATAAAGAATGCATGAGATGTCACAAACTGCATCACTTTGCCAGAAAATGTCCCAACGTGCATGGACAGAACTAGAAGGTTCCGAAACACCAGGTCCGTCAAATACAGGATAGGCCTATGGACTCAGACCATGATGGTGACTTTATCAACACAATCCATGCTGCGAGAAGAGAAGCCAGATGTCAAGTTGACTCAGGCCAAGATTCAAATTTGGAAAACACGACCCGCAATGAGGATGATGGCAAGGATGTCAAGTGCCGAATGCGCATTAACCAGCAGGATGTTGCATTACTCATCGACTCCGGGGCGACCTGTAATGCTCTGCCAAAGCGTTACTGTTCCCAGATGACGTCATCGGAGAAGACCGTGACGTCGTGGAACAAATCAGTTGAGAAAACCCATGGCCAGTCACATGGAGAAGTGTTCAACGGGAAATTTTTAAGTGTGGCACTCCGTCGATTTCGTAGTTTGTCCAGATGACCGCCTTCCAATCCTAGGCTTAAAAACATGTTTAGAGATGGGTCTGATCAAAATTTGCGAAGACAAATTTGAGAGACTGAATCAGATCAGAACTGAAGCGGAAAAGAAAAAGGACATAGGAACTTTTCCAGGAACTCACACGCTCAAAGTAGTGGAAGGAGCACAAAGTCAGATAATGCCGGATCGAAGAGTTCCGATTGCGCTGAGGGCGGCATTGAAGGAGGAACTCAACAGATTAACTGATTTGGGCATGATAGCACCAGTTTCACAGCCAACACCGTGGGTGAGCCAAATTGTTGTAGTGAAAAAGAAAGACAAGAACTTGCGTATCTGTCTTTGACCCACATGAACTGAACAAGGTCTTAGAAAGAGAGCGGTACCAATTGCCGGTCCTAGAAGATGTTTTGCACGATTTGAGTGAATCCACTGTGTTTTCGAAAGCGGATTTGAAAAATGGTTACTGGCATGTACAGCTAGACGAACAATCAAGCATGTTGACGACTTTCCAAACTTGTTTCGGCAGGTATAGATGGCTCAGGTTGCCATTTGGATTGAAAGTATCGGCTGAGATTTTTCAGAAGAAGTTACATGAAGCACTGGACGGTTTGGAGGGAGTAGTGAACGTCGCAGATGATATCATAATCCATGGCAAAACGCTAGAGAAGCACAACATGAGGCTAGACCGGTTTTTACAGAGGTGTAGAACGTGGGGCATCGAGTTGAATGACACAAAAATGATCACAGCGGCCAACCAGATCACGTTTATGGGGCACCAGATATCCAGTAGAGGACTTGAGGTTGATCCTGAGAAAACGAAAGCCATCACAGGATTTCCAGTCCCAACCAATGTGACGGAATTGAAGCACTTTCTAGGCATGGTGAACTACCTGCAGCGATACTTACCCGATGTCGCCACGATAGCATACCCACTACAGAATTTATTAAAAAAAGATACAGAGTGGACATGGAGCGAATCGCAGAAAGCTTCATTTGATAGAGTCAAGCAAATGATCAGTGAATGCACAGCACTAGCCATTTTTGATCAAGAAAAGGAGCTCGTTCTCGAGAATGATGCGTGTGAATATGGGCTAGGTAGCGCCATGAGTCAGGAAGGCAAGCCGATAGCTTTTGCGAGTCATCTTCTCACACCCACAGAGCAAAAGTATGCCCAGATAGAAAAGGAAATGCTAGCTTTATGTTTTGGGTTGGTCAAATTCCACCAATTCACTTTCGGGCGAAAGGTCAGGATAATTACAGATCATCAACTCCTTGTCTCTATTGTGCGAAAACCTCTTGATAAAGCACCCAGAAGGTTGAGATCCATGCTGCTGAGAGTACAAGAGTACGATTTCGAGTTGATCCACAAGCCGGGAAAATCTCTAATGTTAGCTGACACCCTCTCACGCGCCCCAATCAACGAAAACAACGAAACTACACATTTTAAAGTGAACAACTTGAGTCTATCTCCGATGTCGCAGAACAAACTGCAAGAATTCCGTGCAGCTACAGAATCTGACAGTGCACTAAGTGAGCTCAAGACAACGATCATGGAAAACTGGCCATCCCACAAGAGTCAGGTCCACAAGGACATCACACGTTTTTCGATTATCGCGATGAGCTGACAGTTCAAGATGGCATTGTGGTTCGAGGGACCCGTCTAGTGATTCCAGTGTCCATGAGATTCGAAATGAAGAAGAAGTTGCATGCGGGTCACTCAGGGATTAATTCATGTTTGCGTCGAGCCCGTCAATATGTATACTAGCCAGGCATGTCGGCTGAAATCAGACAGTTGGTTGAATCATGTGACTCATGTAACACTTCCAAAGTCGGCAATCAGCAGAGACTCCAATATTACACGAAACCCTTGAGAGGCCATGGGCAAAGGTGGGAACTGATTTGTTCAACTACAAAGGAAAAGACTTCCTGGTCACGGTAGATTACTACAGCAATTTTTTCGAGGTGGATGAGTTGAATGATACTTTGTCACAAACGATAATCGCGAAATTGAAGGAACATTTTGCATGTCATGGTATCCCAGATACACTCATTTCGGACAACGGTCCACAATTTGTCGCGCACACGTTCCAGGATTTTACTAAGAGATGGGAAATTAATCACCTCACGATAAGCCCATATCGCAGCTGTTAAAATTGAGCAGCCGAGACAGCTGTGAAAGTGTGCAAAAATTTAATGAGAAAATGTGACCATGGTAGCGAAGACTTCAGGTTAGGTCTGCTCAACCTGAGAAACACGCCTCAGGAAGGCATAGGCTCCACTCCATCCCAGCGGTTAATGGGGAGGATAACAAAATCCTGGATTCCCACAGCTCTCACCACGTTGATACGGATAGGACACAACATGTGTCAGGACCGAGCACGAATTGAGTCCAAAAGACAAAAGCAGGTTGAGAGGTACATCCACCGTAAGGACTTTCCCCCACTTCACCCAGGCGATAGAGTGCGAGTTTGTTCCAATGGACAAAATAAGGAGTGGCGGACTGGGGTTGTAGATGAAAGACAAGGTCCCAGGTCTTACAAAGTGTCAGTAGGACACAGTCAGATAAGGAGGAACAGGCAAGTTTTAAGAATGGAGAAACTGGAACGGAATCGGAGTGAGACCAACAGCCCCACACCCAAGGCGGACCGAGCAGGAGAAGAATCGAGAACTAGTGCCGTTGGAACACAATCAGCCGAAGTGAGCGAATCACCGTGCGAGGAGACCTAGGAACCGACCTTCGAATCAAGGGAAGCGGAGACGAAGGGGCCGGACGCGATGCGAGCAGCGAGGAGGAGATCATCCAACGGCTCGATGCCACTACCGAAGGAAGAGGGCGTGCCGATCACCACAAGGAGTGGAAGAAAAAGGACATAGGAACTTTTCCAGGAACTCACACGCTCAAAGTAGTGGAAGGAGCACAAAGTCAGATAATGCCGGATCGAAGAGTTCCGATTGCGCTGAGGGCGTCATTGAAGGAGGAACTCAACAGATTAACTGATTTGGGCATGATAGCACCAGTTTCACAGCCAACACCGTGGGTGAGCCAAATTGTTGTAGTGAAAAAGAAAGACAAGAACTTGCGTATCTGTCTTTGACCCACATGAACTGAACAAGGTCTTAGAAAGAGAGCGGTACCAATTGCCGGTCCTAGAAGATGTTTTGCACGATTTGAGTGAATCCCCTGTGTTTTCGAAAGCGGATTTGAAAAATGGTTACTGGCATGTACAGCTAGACGAACAATCAAGCATGTTGACGACTTTCCAAACTTGTTTCGGCAGGTATAGATGGCTCAGGTTGCCATTTGGATTGAAAGTATCGGCTGAGATTTTTCAGAAGAAGTTACATGAAGCACTGGACGGTTTGGAGGGAGTAGTGAACGTCGCAGATGATATCATAATCCATGGCAAAACGCTAGAGAAGCACAACATGAGGCTAGACCGGTTTTTACAGAGGTGTAGAACGTGGGGCATCGAGTTGAATGACACAAAAATGATCACAGCGGCCAACCAGATCACGTTTATGGGGCACCAGATATCCAGTAGAGGACTTGAGGTTGATCCTGAGAAAACGAAAGCCATCACAGGATTTCCAGTCCCAACCAATGTGACGGAATTGAAGCACTTTCTAGGCATGGTGAACTACCTGCAGCGATACTTACCCGATGTCGCCACGATAGCATACCCACTACAGAATTTATTAAAAAAAGATACAGAGTGGACATGGAGCGAATCGCAGAAAGCTTCATTTGATAGAGTCAAGCAAATGATCAGTGAATGCACAGCACTAGCCATTTTTGATCAAGAAAAGGAGCTCGTTCTCGAGAATGATGCGTGTGAATATGGGCTAGGTAGCGCCATGAGTCAGGAAGGCAAGCCGATAGCTTTTGCGAGTCATCTTCTCACACCCACAGAGCAAAAGTATGCCCAGATAGAAAAGGAAATGCTAGCTTTATGTTTTGGGTTGGTCAAATTCCACCAATTCACTTTCGGGCGAAAGGTCAGGATAATTACAGATCATCAACTCCTTGTCTCTATTGTGCGAAAACCTCTTGATAAAGCACCCAGAAGGTTGAGATCCATGCTGCTGAGAGTACAAGAGTACGATTTCGAGTTGATCCACAAGCCGGGAAAATCTCTAATGTTAGCTGACACCCTCTCACGCGCCCCAATCAACGAAAACAACGAAACTACACATTTTAAAGTGAACAACTTGAGTCTATCTCCGATGTCGCAGAACAAACTGCAAGAATTCCGTGCAGCTACAGAATCTGACAGTGCACTAAGTGAGCTCAAGACAACGATCATGGAAAACTGGCCATCCCACAAGAGTCAGGTCCACAAGGACATCACACGTTTTTCGATTATCGCGATGAGCTGACAGTTCAAGATGGCATTGTGGTTCGAGGGACCCGTCTAGTGATTCCAGTGTCCATGAGATTCGAAATGAAGAAGAAGTTGCATGCGGGTCACTCAGGGATTAATTCATGTTTGCGTCGAGCCCGTCAATATGTATACTAGCCAGGCATGTCGGCTGAAATCAGACAGTTGGTTGAATCATGTGACTCATGTAACACTTCCAAAGTCGGCAATCAGCAGAGACTCCAATATTACACGAAACCCTTGAGAGGCCATGGGCAAAGGTGGGAACTGATTTGTTCAACTACAAAGGAAAAGACTTCCTGGTCACGGTAGATTACTACAGCAATTTTTTCGAGGTGGATGAGTTGAATGATACTTTGTCACAAACGATAATCGCGAAATTGAAGGAACATTTTGCATGTCATGGTATCCCAGATACACTCATTTCGGACAACGGTCCACAATTTGTCGCGCACACGTTCCAGGATTTTACTAAGAGATGGGAAATTAATCACCTCACGATAAGCCCATATCGCAGCTGTTAAAATTGAGCAGCCGAGACAGCTGTGAAAGTGTGCAAAAATTTAATGAGAAAATGTGACCATGGTAGCGAAGACTTCAGGTTAGGTCTGCTCAACCTGAGAAACACGCCTCAGGAAGGCATAGGCTCCACTCCATCCCAGCGGTTAATGGGGAGGATAACAAAATCCTGGATTCCCACAGCTCTCACCACGTTGATACGGATAGGACACAACATGTGTCAGGACCGAGCACGAATTGAGTCCAAAAGACAAAAGCAGGTTGAGAGGTACATCCACCGTAAGGACTTTCCCCCACTTCACCCAGGCGATAGAGTGCGAGTTTGTTCCAATGGACAAAATAAGGAGTGGCGGACTGGGGTTGTAGATGAAAGACAAGGTCCCAGGTCTTACAAAGTGTCAGTAGGACACAGTCAGATAAGGAGGAACAGGCAAGTTTTAAGAATGGAGAAACTGGAACGGAATCGGAGTGAGACCAACAGCCCCACACCCAAGGCGGACCGAGCAGGAGAAGAATCGAGAACTAGTGCCGTTGGAACACAATCAGCCGAAGTGAGCAAATCACCGTGCGAGGAGACCTAGGAACCGACCTTCGAATCAAGGGAAGCGGAGACGAAGGGGCCGGACGCGATGCGAGCAGCGAGGAGGAGATCATCCAACGGCTCGATGCCACTACCGAAGGAAGAGGGCGTGCCGATCACCACAAGGAGTGGAAGAAATGTTAATGTTCCCCAGAGACTAGACTTATAAACATTCAGTCACAGCCCATGCATGCGAATCATTTCAAAAGGGGACTTATACATTCAGTGACAACCCGTGCGTGCGAGTCGTTTCAAACGGGGGAAGATGCTACGTGACCATAGAGTGACGCTACCATATGAAATGCGAACGAGACATTTTGTTTGTATATAACATTTAATTGTGAAGTATATGTTATGTTGGAATTGAAGCAGTGGTTTCAATAGAGTGAAAGTTTGCAACCACACGAGTCTTCTAATTGAGTATTCCATGTACTTAGCAGTATGGACGGTTTCAGACCCCGCCACTTACTTGACCTTGTCTCAAAAAAGAAGGTGCAGCTGGTGAAAAGCTCAAGCAAGAACTGACACATTTCGTGAACTTCATTCTAGAAGGTAGAGTGGCCTAAGAGATAGCTCCTCTCTTTTATGGTGCCCGTCTTATTGCTTTGACTAAGAAAGATGGTGGAATAAGACCCATAGCAATTGGCAATGTCTTTCGACGACTTGCTACTAAAGTGGGTCTTAGAAAAGCAGGTCATCACCTTGGTGAGGAGTTGAGGCCACAACAACTAGGTTTTGGAGTGAGGAACGGATGTGAAGCTGGTGTTCATGTCTTACGTAGTTACATAGAAACGGCAAGTGACAACAAGGTGATGGTACTTCTGGATATTCAGAATGCTTTTAATACACTCAACAGAGACATTCTTCTTGAAACTGCTAAATCAAGACTTCCAGGTTTATACAATCTGCTATGGCAAGCCTATTCACAGGAATCTTTCTTGACTTATGGGAATGCGACCATACTTCTTCGACTGGAATACAGTAGGGAGATCCTGCTGGTCTTGCTCTTTTTGCTATTGGGATTGACAATGTCATTCGCAAGGTGGGTGTCGTCTGAGTTGTCTGTGTGGTACCTTGATGATAGGACAATAGCTGGAGACCCCAAAACTGTGATCGATGATTTGAAAGTTATCATCCCATCGTTTAAGAGAATTGGCTTAGAAATCAACGAGTCGAAGTGTCTCATATTTACTCCACCAAATTCATCACCTCTGGACCAAGAGTGCATTAATGAATTTCAAAAGCTCCTTCCAGGCTTCAAGTTGTCTACAACTTTGAACTTACTTGGAACTCCCATCACTCGACCATTAGTTGAAGATGCTTTGAATGATAAACGATCGGCTTATATCCATTTAAACAAAGAATCTGCAGTACCTCGACTGACACACAGCTTTTTCTGTGCTGAAGCAAAGTTTAAGTGTGCCAAAGTTACTCTACTTTTTGCGAACAACTCCCTTTCATGAAAACATCAGGCTATTACATCTATTAGATGATCTGTTGAAAGCCAGTCTTTGCTTCATTACAAATGTTGACATTTCTGGGTCCAGTTTAGTCCAAGCATTTTTGCCTGTTAAAATGGGTGGTCTGGGTATCCGCCTATTTAGCGATATCGCTCGTCCTGCTTATCAAGCTTCTGTTTTTTCAACTTCTGAATTGGTCGGATCTACGAGTATGCTTCAAAAATACTGGATCTTTCTCCTTCAAGAAAGGGCAGTGGTTGAAAGTTGGGTGGCAAATGACTTGGAGCTACCTCAGTCGGATCATTTTGGACAACAGAGTTCGTGGGACAAAGTGTTGCAAGAATAGCGGTCGCTCAGCGTATTGGTTCCAGTGTCTGTGCTCCTCATAAATGCCGTTGTGGGGGAGAAATTGACAGTCTCGGTCTCCATCCATTATCCTTTCGCTTTAATTCCGGACGTGCCCCACGTCATGCTGCTGTAAATGACGTAATTCGACGTGGTTTCCAAACTGCTGGCATTCCAACAGTCCTTGAACCGATTGGACTGTTAGAACCGATTGCCACTGGTAGAGCTAAATAAAATAAACACTAACAATGATCACAATTAAGTTAAAAGATTCAAATTGGTCCGCATTATATTCAGATTTGAGTGAATCATGAAATTAATTATAACGATGAAAATGGAATTAAAAACTTGAAATTTCAGCTAAGAAAGTACAAAAAGATGTCGACGTTTTTATGAAGACTTGCATATAATGCAGCTCATGAATTTCCTTTGATAATCAGCTTAATTTCCGCTTAATTGAACTGCTTGTTACCAAATGTTCATTCCCTCTGATATCCCACTTGTTTCATACTACTTATAACGGGGCGTCATCTCGGTAGTATATAAATGCATTCCGCTTTTTAAAAAAATGCTCAAATAATTTTTTGGACCGCAGGAACTTAATCTCTGCAAAAACTGAATCTCTACATATAAAATGTTTCGCTGTATACAGATTTTTGTTTGAGTCGACACTCTACCTATATATATTCTTACTCTATGGGGTAGGAAATGCTCATGCCAGATGATCAAGCAAGTTGCATTGAATTTCCACGCTTGTTGGCTAGTGCAGCATGGATCTCGTAAAACAATAAGATTTGTCAACCAAAAAGATTCTTATAAAAGAATAATGCAACCCATCGTTTTGGGATAGAATTCAAGAGATAGATGGATTTTTCTGTCTTAAAGAAAATTAATGAAAATGACTTAAAATTCCAAAGAAATATTAGATATAGGCACATAAAGCTGACTTAATGGAGAGGGGACAACCTTTATGGTAGGGAAAAACGATGCATTTCGGCCATGTGGTACGCCAAATGAATGTACAGCTACTGGTGGACTAGATTAACACAAATCACAAAACATATCGAATGAAAGTAAAGTTGTGGGTTGGACAGTCGTGGGGTTCAGTGCTTCCTGACTTGTGAATTCTTTCTTTTGAATCTTATTTTCTATGTTTTTATTTTCGGTGAAGTATTTTGCTTTGATGCTTTATGCTGGTTATTAATTTCGTAGTAGTAGGTATGTCTAAGCACTTCATAATTCTCTGCAGTTATTGAATTGGTTGTGTTTCCATTGATAGAGTAATTGATTTTGTTGATTTTGATGCTTCGCTATATTTCGTGATTTGTGTCAATCTTATCCACCAGTATCTGTGCATTCATTCTGCGTGCTCAGGGCCTGGTACATGGCATAGTACATGGCCGAAATGCATCGCAAATAACCGAAAGATTTAGGTTTTTCCTGCCATCAAAGGTTATCCTTCTGTCCCTTAAATCATATTGTCTGACAATGGAAGATTTTTCTGTCGAAAACTGATCTTATACAAACGTTATTAGCATGCTTGTACATTTAAAGGATTGAATTTTGTTCAAGAGCCGCACCATAACCGACAATGATTAAGTGCCCACAATTTACAGATTATCCCGATTACGGATATTATGAATGGTTTACTGACTTCGACCAACCAGACCTCACTTCAAAAGTTATGACACTATATGGTAAACTTGCGCAATATTATAAAGAATTTCATGCATACGCGCGATTCAAGTTGAAGCAGCGATATCCGTCTTGCGTAGATGCTAAAGGTCCAATTCCAGCTCAACTTCTTGGAGGTCCTTGGGGTGAACAATTTAAAATCGCTGACATATTGAAGCCTTATCCAAACGTTCACAGTGCCAATGTAACTGCTGCACTTCGAGAAGACAAATGGACTGTTCTGAAAATGTATGAAGCATCTGAAAATTTCTTCAGCTCAATGGGGATGTTCAATATGACACAAAAATTCTGGAAATATTCGCTGCTCAAGAAACCTAACAGTAGTCGAATAGTCGACTGTCATGGAGGTGCTCATGACATGTACAGTTATGATGATTTCAGGTAAGATTCAGTCACGCAGGAAGTGATGTGTTTTACACAAGAGGCATATGCTTCTAGATAATGTTCCTATCAAATACCTGTTACGTCACCTGCACAGACTTATAAGCGGGCCGTGTCAACCATGGACCGGAACTGATCTTTTGCAAATAACACGGTCAAGGGTCGAGCCTGAACATTCATCACCTTCATTTAGCCAACTCGTGACGATCCATTAAATAAATCAAACAATGATTGCTTTTCTCAATACTGATGGTCAGCCAGAACTATTCACTAGGTGACATGCCACGCTCAATCACGCGTAATTCACGCGTGAACCACGCGCAATTACACATGACCCCAAAGATCCGTGGCTATGCGGGATATTGCTGCAATATAAGTTATATAAGTTATTATAGTTGGCAGTCCTGTTATATAGACTTTGCGTCTCATGTGTCTGCATGTATCAGAGGCTAAACAATGTGATAGGACCTCAATTTCATGCTCAGGGAAGACAGAACATGCTTAGCGGTTCATCTTAGTGGTTCAAGCGGCAGCGCAGACAACCGTGGACGACGCGCAAACTATAACGCTCGCCCGCGCGTATTCATAAACATTTCCCATGTTTTAACAACATCAGATCAAGTGATTTCTGACTCTTAGCGCAGCGCGTATGTACACGGTTAGAAGAATAGAATGTCCTTAACCACGGATGTTTGGGGTGTTCCGTAATTACGCGTGAATCAGGCGTAGCATGTCACCTACTGTTAGTTCAATGCCTCTTAGAGGGTGTATATGAAGATAAAGTATTAACCAATATCATAAATTTAATGAATAAAACACAAAATTGTATTATCGACTTATCTAATTTGCCAAATTCAAATTCAATTAAATACTTTAATCAAGAAGAATACATGCATTTTATGTAAGTACCTCCTGTCCATGGATCATTTCAATTCGAAATGAATTTTTTCGGTAAACTCCACTTTTTTCAAGCTTTTATGTATCTACATGTAGATCTTAAATTTTTCAAACCAAAAGAAAGAAATTTCAAAATAAAGTCACTGTTCGACGTTCTTACCACAATTTACCACAATTGTCAATGCACTGTTGTAATTGTTTTCGGAACGACCTGATGGCATTGCGTCACGTTTCAGAGGTGATTTCTGAACTTGATGATGAAATGCTGTCTTTCAGCTGTTGTAGACTTCTCAGTTGTGAGGTAAAAACTTTATTTTTCAAGAATCCCCAAACCAAAAAGTCCAATGGTGAAAGATGAGGAGACCTAGCGGCCATGCCATTGGGCCACATTGGCCAATTGAACGATTGCAAAACTGCTTGTCAAAGAAATCTTTAACTGACCTAACTAAGTTCGCTTTTAATTTTGTAATCGCTTTGAATTGTAATCCCACAGTGACTTTATGATCACACTGTATTTCAATTTGACGAATGTTTCTCATGCTACGTAATAAAGTAGACAGTTGAAGTCCACGTCTGGTCTCTAATTCTGCTGAGTTACGCTTCAATGACCTTGACTAGTCGCGTAAGACAAAGGGAGACAAATATCTGCTGGTCAATCTTCAGCTCGTTGATGTTCGACTTTTATGAAAACCAGGCGATAGTGTAATCCGACTCTATATTGCACATCAATTCCGTCCTGATTATAGCCGAGGAGTGAAAGGGCAAGCAACTTAGCACATGTTATACATGCATGTGCAGAAATGACAGTATACAGAGGATGTACACCTCTGCAGTATATTGCAGCTTTTTCAGAATGAAATAAGGAATACTCCACTTTAAAAATAGCGCCCCCTCGTGAGCGTGAGTTGGTGTTCTGGATCGGCCGTCCTGGTAGGGGCTGAAGGAAGGTTCGGAGGTTGAAATGGAGGCCAGATTCGGAATCCTCGTGCAATTTTGCATCGGTATGGTTATTTTCAAGTCAATCGGCGGCAAAAAGTTCTGACTCCCCCTCTGGACAGTGACTCCAATCTTGGGTTGTAGGGATCGTAGAAAGTCGTGCGATAGCTCGTTGGAGAGCTAAATGTTAGACAAATTCACTGGATAAAACCACTTGTCTCTACGTTCCTTCGTTTAGATTTCAGACTGAAAAAACAATTTTCGAGCATCTCCGAAAAAACGAGAGTTAGAATTTTGTGGTTTTTGGACTCTAGCGGGCAAACAAAGGATCGTATGAGAAATCTGAGACCAGATTCGGAATTAGCGTAATGTTTAGCATCTATATGATGGGTTTTGAGGGTCGTGGGAGTGAAATAAGATTTTCGAATTTTTTGTGTATCAATTTTTTTCGATTTTTAGCGATCAATAATGGAGGATTGGAAGTGAGTGAAGACGTCGAGTTCCTTTTAATGGAAACACCGCACTTTGTTCCCTAGAATCCTACATTTTCAGACCTGCGGAAGGCCTCGTTTCCAAATGAGAGCTTGCTCAAAATCGATTTTCACGCATTTTTCCACGATTTTGGCTATTTTTAACCCTCGGGAGGTTTAAAATTCGCTATTCCATTTCGTGAAAATCTGGGTCCACGTGGACCCAGAAGATTTATTTTCACAATCAAGCACAATTAGTACAGAAAGTACGAGTCACAGAGTTCGAATGTTCATCACAACAGTGATTCCCACACCGAGCACAGGTTTTTCTCGTTTTCCGATCTTTCTTCCACCCGCAGAGTTGACATCTGTCTTTTTTTCGTGTTGCTCTCTCAACATCCACCTTTGCTTCGATGATTGGCCGTGGCACGTCTTTTGACTCCAAAAATGGCTTGACCAGCTCCTCTCCTAAGCATCGCAGAAATTGTCTTCTTTTGTGAGGCTTGTCTCTTCCCCAATGAGGATCAATTTCGCAATTCAACACATATGCATTTATCCCACACAAATCCAAGAGGTTGCAAAACACGATTGTGTGCCATCTTCGGCTGATGTATTTCACCGTATATGTCGCCACCATTTGGTCAGCTTTATCTACACCTCCTTTGGTCGCATTGTAGTCTTTTATCATTTCTGGAACCTTTCGGTCAGTCTGTTGATCAACAACTGGCTCTTGATGGAAGGTGCTCAAAAGAAGGACACAATCATTTTTCTTGCATTTGTAACTGAGTAGGCATGTTTGATCTTCGAGGTTGAATCGGAAATCTGAAGAGTAAACAGCACGGCCCTGTAGATTCTTCATCTGCGGAGGAACTTCTCGTCTGTTTTTCCTCAGAGTTCCTAACAAAGTCATGCCTTTTGAGCGGAGAGAGCGTGCGAGCTTCAAAGAAGTAAAGAAATTGTCAGTTGTTATGTGTCTTCCAGAATTTTCTAGAGAGCTGGTCAAATCCATGACAACACGTTCTCCAAGTCCGTGATGACTGGGATTGTCTTCTTTGCCTGTGTACATTTGTAGATTGTAACAAAAATAATTGTTGGCATCGCACAACAGCCAGAACTTAAGTCCATACCTTGATGGTTTGCTTGGCATATATTGCTTATATGCACAGCGACCTCTGAAAGGATATAGTTCCTCATCAACGGTAAGAAAAGCACCAGGCACATACGATTTTTGACAGTTGTTCGTGAAACCATCCAAAAGAAGACGAACCGCTGCTAATTTGTCTCGCAGTTGTCGAGCAGCCCTTGTTTCAGGATTGTCAAAACGAAGCATGATACGTAACTCTTTGAATCTTGAATGGCTCATTGTTATTTTGAAGATGGGCCTTCCGTGTTCTTTCGACCACAGCTCTTCAGTACTCTCCATGTGAGAACGATACACGCCGCGTAGATATAACAGGCCAATGAAGGCTAACATTTCTTCCATCGAAGCGTCCGTCCATGCTGCACCTTTGATAGATCTCCCTCGCCGATTTGTCTCTTTTAGTATTGTCTCCATCATATCGTGATCAAACAAAATTTCCCAGCTATTTATAATAGTATTTGGCGCGCGAATATGCCGCAGAGAGTAACTTGTAAGACCTGGTGCTGGTCTAAGCAGATTCTCTCTTCGCTCCCTGCCACGTCTCTGTTCTTGAGGTAGGAGAGAAGTCCATTGCTCTCCATCAGCGGATGAAATATTCACTTGATTGCCGATTGCTTGGTTAATGGATACGTCGTCATCAGAAGGTGAAATATTGTCACTTTCATCGATATCAGATGAACCAGATGATTCACTGGAGTCCTCCGTGTCATTCGCAGATGAAGAAGCTTCGGGAACGTCTTCCTGCGCGCCCCTCAATAATCTCAAAGCTTCAACTTTTGAGCTCCGTTGTGAGCGTTCCGCCATCTTCGCTCGTAGCATAAAACAGCAGTGCGGTGTAATGACAGAACGGCCTGCCTGCGCGGTCTCATAGCCAAGCGCAGGCAGGGAGCATTGTTCACGCGTCACATCAAAATCGATTTCATTAGTTCGTCACAGTTGCACCTGCGTGCGACAATAGCGACGATAGCAAAAGCTTTGAAGCAAAGCGAAGTTTCAGCTGCGTTATCCCGTGTGTCTTTGTGTGCAGGGAAGGAGTGTGCGTGTGTCTGTGTGCAGCCAATAAGCACTACCGCTATTCCGATGCTTCATTATCTACTGTTTCGCATTGTATCAGGCGAGTTGAGGCGGCCCAATCGGCCTGGGCAGATCGACAAACTAATCGATGGAATCGTTTGCAAGTGCGCCTGTGATTTCAACGTCTCCAAAATCTGACCAGTTGTCAGCCTTTGAAGTGCATGGCGTTAAGGCTAAAAATAGAAAAAATGCTACACATCGTGAGCGCGTGACGATAGCTGCCTTCACGAATATTACGGTCAGGATAAGGCTAAGATATAGCGTTGCTAAGGATACGGGAAATCCTTATCTGGTTTCACGAATACGGGCCTTTGTTATTTGGAATAGCAGTGACTGAATTTCTGCGCTATGACGACCGATGAAACGAATCAGTGTGACTGGGTCCAGCTGGACCCATAGATTTACTAAAAGGTTTGCGATGTATTGCAATTATTTAAACAACAGCTAATACATTTTCACTTGGCAGTTATAATTGACATATCGATACAGATAAAGTCCAGTGATATCAATAATAAATAATGAAAACTTAATAAATAACAGCAAGTGATCTGGAAAAATGGGTCCACGTGGACCCAGAAAACCCCCCGAGGGTTAAAAAACGACCGAGTTTTTTCAGAGCTGAAAAGCTTGATGTTCAGCGACTGAAACTTAGTGTATATAAATTTAATCAAAGAGATAGTGGCTTGGTTTTTGATGGTATGGATAGTGTAATGCTCAAAATAAGTTTATTAGAACATTTCAGCGGGCAAGGCTCCTTTAAATTACCAAAGACATTAGTTGATAAGAAGGCAGTCATCAATATAGATTGTGATTCAAAATGTTTCAAATATGCTGTTTTGAGCATCATCCATTACAAA
The DNA here is from genome assembly GCA_907163375.1 of Prostheceraeus crozeri. Lineage (NCBI taxonomy): Eukaryota > Metazoa > Platyhelminthes > Polycladida > Euryleptidae > Prostheceraeus > Prostheceraeus crozeri. Next base: position 12,565 of record CAJQUW010015897.1, on the reverse strand, counting down.
GATATACGCGCAAATCACTTCCGCACATCTCAATATCAACAATGAGAAGACGAATTGAACTTTGATGGTTGCAATAGTAATAATATGAGCTTCTAAGACATTGAAAAATTTGAGAGACAAAATGAAATCAAGATTGCTGTACAAGTATGGGAAAATGGGTTGAAAGGAGTACGATGCAATTCTCGTGCTTCCTGCTATGATCGGGTAGTCAATCTCTTACTAGTACACCAAAGTGATAGTGAAAATTGGCATTACTGCTGTATTCCTACAGTAATTCCTACAGTAACTCGTCTATATTCCAACTTAACATCCAAAAGGGGGAGCATTTTTATTGCGATCGCTGTATACAATCCTTCTGGTCAAAAAAAAATTTGAGACGCATTATGAATGGTGCAGACGAGGTAAAATTCAAATAGAAAGGATGCCCAAGGATAAACATTTTTCTGCAAAGGATAATGGTGATGAACTTAGCCCCTTCGCGTCATCTATGCAGACATTGAATGTTATATAGATGACAGCATACATAAGCCAATAGCCATCGCCTGCTATGAGGTATGGCGCTCTCACTTTAATAATATGAATAAATTACATGTGTGGGAAGGGGATGATTGCAGTCATAAATTACTGCAATTCCTCGAAAGCGCTGTCAATTTCCAACAAAAATTCAATAGTGTACTGAAGTCACTGAAAATGTCAGCGGAGGATGTTGCAAAATTTCAGAGTTGTAAAGTCTGCCCAAAATGTAGTAAAGAATTTGATGCTGATAAAATGAAAAAGGTGCGCGACCATGATCACATCGCTGGTAAATTTAGAGGCGCACTGTGTTCCAAATGCACTTTTTCACTTAGGCTTAAGCGGCGCATTCTACCCGTTATTTTTCATAACTCTAAAGGTTATGATTGTCACATGATAATGAAGGGCGGGTTAGGAAAAATGAAAGAGTGGAAGTTAACACTAGAACCGCCATTGCAGTCATGCACCCTGCAATTAATTTTGATTAACAGAAAGAGCTTAACTGATATGATGTGATATTCAGATGCACCGAAAAATTTCTTTAATCCAAAATTGAAATATAGTTGACTGAACAAATGAGTAAATATTTATATGCCAGAAAAAATACACGACAATATATCTTTTAAGCAGTCAATTGCAGTCATTTTGCCTCTTAAATCAGTAAGTTTAGTTTTCACACCTCAATAAAGTATCGATCAGTTTAACGCTAACATGAATCAAGTCTCACATTCATCAAACAGATTCATCAAGTGTTGTGGATCAGATCAATCGATAAGTGTTTAGTTTCTATCGACTATCAACTTTAGAGAAAGTTGACTATCAGAAAAGGACAGTAGAAGTCTAACGCTGCAGCGCACGTCGACGAATATACTAGAATTGAATTGCTTTAGATGATAACGCAATTGAATGGTGAAGTATCGGATGATTTTATAATCGAGAGTGAAAAATTTATAATTTACTGTGAAAAGAAGATGTTGAGATTGACGACGAATCAATATCTGACGGACGAATCAATATAACGACCGACCGGTAACAAAACCGAAAGACCGACAAAGGAACCAAAGAGATAAACCATATTTGGGTAAAGAAAAAAATACTTTGTGGAAAGACCCAAATCTTCGGTATTTCGAAGAATATCTTTCGAAGAAAAGGAATATATTTCACAGCTAAACCCGGACTTTCTTATCGCTGCAAACGATCTATTCCCTCAGACATCCTTATTTTCCGCTTTCATCTTCTAATTCGATCAATGACTCGAATACAAATCACATTCATGCAATGTACAATAACTGAAGCCAATCAACAAAAAACTGGAAGAGATATGGTCCTTCCAAAAGAGAGTTGCTCGCTGTAATTGGAAATTATCATGGTTTCGTGGTGCGACACATAATCAAAGTAAGATTTGAAGGCATTTATGAGTGATAATGGGGTATTCCAATAGTACAGATAACTTGTTCGCAACAAGAGTCGTGAGATTATGAATTTTTCGATTTGATGATGGAAAAAATCTCGGCGAAGTATAGAGTTTTATCCGTAAAGTTCTGCTTGATACGACATATTTGGAAACGTATGAATTGAATAGAATTATGCCATACACCCCTAAAGAATTATCGATAACAATGCAGATGCTTGCCATCCCAATGCAAATGAACAAACCCCCTTCTATGCCTGGTGTGTTTCTAAATTCGGCATAACATCTGGAAACTGTGTGATACTGAAACTATCGAATGGAGGGAAAGTCTTCAAAAATTGGAAATTTGGGAAGTCTCGTTTGTGAATTGGTCATGTCTGAATACGTGGAGAAACCATTTGTGAAACCGTTGGACAAATTGGTGGATTATCCTTTCCACATGTTGACAATGTACTAAACGTCCTTGAGTCTTGCCTAACTTAGGAAAGAACAAAAGATTAAGATGTATTGGGTTATCAGAAAGAAAAGAGAAACCTCATGCGAAAAATGTTACTCAAATGAAAAGGATATGATGCGTTTATGATTCTTTGACGGTGTGAAAATAAAAAGAAAAAAAAATCAACGGTTGTTAAAATCAAAATCAGAAAAAATCGTCGGCGTTCTTGGCGTAATGATTGATCTTGTACTTTTGGCGGCGGACCACAAAATCTTCCGAAACGGTTCAATTTTTCACACAAACACGAAACATGGCGTATGAATGTTCGGATGCATGAAAGAGCGTATTCCACGAAGGCGGGCTCAGCGCAGATTTTACATGAGTATCTTACAATTTGTTGACATCGTTATTAAAATTTCATTGATAAAAAATAATCTTGCCAATCAATCTCAATCTCAAGGCGAGAATTCACTCTTTCTTTTCAATGAGAAAATTTTCAAGTCGATTTTTCAAACCTTATGAGTCAGAAATCCCCAGCTTCCCAAGCCACTCCAGCCTAAAGGAGTGCTAGTGCAAAGGAAGCAAACATAACAAAAAACACAAAAGAAAGTACATGCAAAAATGTTGCTGTACATGCAAAAATGAAACAAACAAAATCATGTAACATTACAAAATATCATTGTTGAATGTGTTTTTGTGCCAAATGATTTGGGAGTTACTGACAGTTTTGCAGTTACTGTAAAAACCAATTACAAGTTGTTTTTTGTTTTTTTTTTTTTTATTTTTTTTTTCAATTCTTTAAGAATATAATAATAAACAAATGAATTTATCTTGAAAAAGTAAAAAAAAAAGTAAATTAAAAAAATTAAATAACTTACTATAAAAAACAACTCAAAAAAGTCAACTATCCAATAATTTTTTTTATTTTTCGAACTAAAAATAATTAATTTTAAGTAATGAATATATATATAAAATTTAGTGCAGTATTTAGTATATCATATTACTCATATAAAACCACTTTGTAAAGTAGTAAGTAATAATATATATGTCAATTACCATGATAAATGATGAGCAATAAATACGGTAGAAAATTTTAGGAGTGTCAGGTATTACAGGGTTCTATTCATTATCTTTTATGTTGCAGTCATTTTGACTGCATTTGGCGGTTAAAGGTATGTAAAATTCTTGGCGGTTCTAGTGTTAAGTATGATAGCTGAAACGAGAAAAAAGTTCATGGCCATGACAGCAAAAGTTCCAGTTGACAAGACTAAGCAAAAGAAGACAGTCTATTTTATTGTAAAATTTTTAGGTTCGTTTCAATTCATGTCTTCATCACTAGCATCTCTCGTTCAAAATCTTAAATCTCTTCCGCTAACTCAAAATTTGAAGAAACAATATCCTAACTTGACAGATGAAGTCATCACACGCAAAGGTCACGCATATGTATCCATATGCATACTTTGATAACATTTCTAAACTTAGTGAGACTTCTCTATCATCAATAGACAAATGTAAAAATGACTTGTCTGATCAAGAATGTCAAACTGAAGATTATGATCATGCTCAAGTTGCGTGGTCGAAATTTAACTGTCAAACTTTTAGCGATTATATGATCGCCTATCTGAAACTAGATGTGATTTTGCTGGCTGATGTATTCCAATAGTTTAGACGAGTGGCATTAGAAGAGGATAAATTGGATCCTGTCCACTTTGTTAGTCTACCAGCCATGTCATTGAAGTCTACTTTTTCTTATTGACTAGAGAGACCATCCATCTCTTACAAGACCCAGAGATGTACAATTTATTTGAGCAAGGAATTCGCGGCGGTCTCACATTTGTAAATAAACATAGGACAAAATCAAAGACGGTTGCTGATAATCACAATCACCTGAAGTACTATGACCAAAACAACCTTTATGGGAGTTCACTCTCAAACCTCACTCTGAATTTAACTGGTTAGATGATAGCGAAATTCTGCATTTCTCCAACCCTTCTAGCATACTGGCTATTCCAGATAAAGGTGATTGGGGATATTATTTTGAGATCGATCTCATATATCCAGATAACATCAAAAACCAAACTGTAGAACTTCCACTTGCGCCTGAATCAGGTTAAGTGACAGAGGACATGTTTTTGGACTTTATGAAACAATTTCATAAAGATCTAGAAAGTTGTGGTCAACCAAAATATAAGCCTAGTCGCAAACTTTTACTCACGAAATTCGATAAAGAAAACTATTTATTTCATTTTACAATTTTAAAATTCTATCTGGTGATGGGAATAGTTCTCAAGAAAGTCCATCGCATCATCAAATTCCGACAGAAAAGTTTTCTCAAGCCATATATAGATGGCAACAGTCAAAAGCGTTCCCTCGCTAAAAATAAATTTGAAAAAGACTTTTAAAAGTACGAAAATAATAGCCTTTTTGGTAAGACGATGGAAGATGTCAGAAAGCGTATGGACTATAAACTGATTAGCGACACAGAAAACAAATATCAAAAATTGCTTCTATCACCACTGTATCTTGATAGAGACATTATAGATGAAGAAATTGTTGGTGCAAAAATGATTAAATCTGATGCGGAATTGTGCAAACCCATCTACATAGGTCAAGCTGTGTTGGACTATTCTAAACTTGAAATGTATCAACCTTTCTATAAAATATTAAAACCATGCCCTCTAATAAAAGAGATTCAATTGCTGGGTGGTGACACCGACAGCTTCTTTTCAAATATTACCACTAACAAAAACGTAGATTTTAATGAGGTAGGAAAATCGCTAGAGAACTATTTTGATACATCAAACTATAAAACTGATCATCCTCTCTATTCCACCAAAAATCGAGCAAAACTAAGATGTCTCAAGGATGAAACTGCAGGAGAAGAAGTTAAGGAAACGATTCTTATCCGCCCTAAAATGTATTCGATAAAACTAAAAAGCTCCAGTGAGAACATAAAGTGTGCTAAAGGCATCTCAACATCAAAAGTTAAGAACATGAAACACAAGCTGTACAAGATGGCGTACAGAAAAAAGAACACAACGTTTGTCAATATGACCATCTTAAAGTCAACGAGAGTATGAACTCAGTACTCGAGTAGAAACTCATACATTTCGAAAACGAGCGTTTTCAGCATGGGAGGATAAAAGGTGTTGGATGGGACTCAACACATCTCTTCCACATTTACATCCTGCCACAAACATACCACCACCCAAAAGAATCAAACTTGCACTACCCATATCAGAAGACGCTTTAACATAATCATCCTCAACTTAGTATTTTGATGTCGGTTTTTGTAAATAATTGCCTTGTTTTATGTACTATTTAAAAATTTCTCCCCTGTTGAATGTTCTCAACATATATTTTCCATCTTCAACAAAGACTGTAAAAACACTTTCATATATATCTTTTTATTTCAATAAAATTTTACAATGACTTTAATTTGTTTCCGAAACACTAAAGTTATGAGGGATTTAGTTTCTTTCACATGGATGCACTCATGTAAACCACTTGTAATTTTGAGAAAAATAGACGGGATAGTTTGTTTGATGAAAGGATGGTAGAAAATCGGTTTAAACACCTTTTCAACAATTTCATATGAAATCACGTAAAATGTATTCTTTTTTCTCAGCAACAGAAATAGCTGAAATCAGATCACTTTGAATGTAAAGTTGTTTTTCATGTTTATCAAGTGTCATTGGTGTTCCTACACCAATCGTGTATGAAGTAGCAAACTTATCTTGTAGCAATGAAAAACCAAAGAGTCTTTTCAATTTTTTACTCAATTGACATTGAATGCCATCACCTAACTTCAGAACAGCACTTTGATTTTCAATTGAAAACGAAATGTGATGTGTCTTTACGTCATGTTTACTTTTCAACACTTGCTTCAACTTATGTTGTATATGTGGTTTTACTACACGAATAAAGTTTTCAACTGTATTGTATAGACGCGGCATTGTATTGATACTAACTTTAGTTTCTTGATAAGATTGGTAAATTTTCTTGATTCGGACACCATAGATGTCCACCCACCATTCATCATTAACTGAATCAGCTTTAGTGTGATATTCATGAGAAGCATAAACCATACTGCTTCCAATAATAGGCGATACATGTCTTACAAAATGACGCATGGTTGGAGGGAAATAAACTGTAAGTTTGTCATTATATTTCTCAATAACCAACTTATCCTTCCGAGCCATGACATTCTCTGTATACTTCTTACCCACAGTCTCATTCCATCGTTTTGCTAACTCAATAAGTGACAAAGGCTTGGCACCACGCTTTTTCAAAATGATACGTTCTTCACATTCTACAACATCTTCATCAAATATCTTAAATTTATAATGATATTTGTCTATTCGGTTTAAATAAACTTTTGTGACATTTGCAATAGCCATTGATGTCAGATACAGACTGTGTCCAAAACCGAGATGTGGATAGAATTCATTATCCAACCTCAATGTAAGATCTTTAGTAAAAGAGAGAAAACGATAGCAATGTCTCCCGTGCCATTCATAGATAGTAAACTCATGAACTTTCTGACCCTTATTTTTCATAATAGAAGCATTGCCACTATTGAATGCCTTTGTGATTTTATCATCATCTGATGATCCACAGTAATCTGATTCTAACTGATTCTATTCATAATTCCACTTTCCATCTGATGTTAAGTTGCATGGAAACCGCAATGCATTATTCATCGTTATTCCATCATGGGTGCGAGAAGTCAATACCATTTCTTCTAATTCATTCACATTCTGAATATTACTATCATAACAAATGCTGGAAACACCTACTTCCCATTCACCTTCTAGAAGTAATGGACGATTTAATTCTACTCGATAGTCTGATGGTTTATTATTGGGAAATTTATTCATAGAAGCATTACTGGGTAAGTAAATTAGAAACGAATCCTTATTTTCACCTTCCATATCATTCACATTGGAAACATATATTTCCACATTTTTGCATTAATTTTTCATTCGGAAATGGAGTGTGATACTTGTCACAGCATCTTTATGAAAAGGAATCAACGCACCAGCATCGTTATAAATTGCAATATAAATTTGTGGTATATAGTTTGATTTCAAGTTTGCATAATGCACTTTTTTAAAAGTATGCTCAGATTGAATACTACAGCCTTTTGGTTGGTAGGCATCATTGCTAGAAGTGGAGCTTCAATATCTCCCACACGTACATCTTCACCAATATTGGAATATATCTGAAAATAGTTAATACGACGCGATAACGACATGCTCGCGCTAGCTTTTGTTACAGTACCACTTTTAAAAGTAATTTGATCAAATCCCAAAATGTCCATTACGGTATTGTCCATAATCAGCTCAATATTTTTCCCACTTACACTAAGAGACAGAACACTTTCTTTTTCAGAAAAAGAAATATGCTGTTCATTAACGGTTGTCCTACGCGCTTTTCAATAAGCAGTTAAAGACGAAGCGGGTATAAATAACCCGTGTGTAATATCATCGCATTGCATATTTTTATTGTTCCGTTTTAAGTGTTTTTGTTAATAATGTGTTAGCACGCTTGAACATTGATGAAAATAAAAATTTGTGGTAAGAATATACCCAATAACTTCAACATCATTGTGAATACATGTGCCGGTACATGTAGTAACTGTAATATCATTGATCACGATGATACTACCGGTAGTTATCACAGTCAGGCATGCTACAGTGCATATTAGACATACCAGTAGATTATAAACTCTCGTGCTGATATGTATAATCAGGCCCATCCCACCGTCTGGTAGTCTATCTTAGTACAGGCTATTCGATACATGTACAAGCTTACATGTAGGCCTACATGTTTGTAAAATGCTATCAATCATCAATAAAACTGTAAATAAAAGACAATGAATTCCTAGAAATCATCTGTTGTTATTGCTGGAAAGAAAAGCTACACACATTCCTTGCAGAGGTCAGATCGATGACTATTGCAACGAGGCTTCTCACATTTTGCACAACAAACGAATGTCTTTCGATCATTGCGCGAAGGACAGAAAGCACATCGAACACTCTTCTCCAAACGAAGTCCTCCGAAGTGTTCAGTTTGAGTAACCGCATAGCCTACGAGTTTCATGGCAGATTTTGTAGATTCTCGAAGGTTTGCTGGTGTCTGGAGCCGTCTTTTGATTTGTTTGTCCACCAGCTGATATCCCGCATTTACGAGAAATTTGTAGTGCTGTTGACATTTTCTCGCTTCTTCAGGATGCTTGTGGTAATACACTATGCAACCGTTATTTCCAGCTATGTCCTGGAAAATATCGAGACCGGCCAACGCCGACACTTCCGCTTGCAGCTGAATCCACGAAGTCGCTTGTCCGCGATGTCGACACCTGATTTCGTCCTGTTGTACTCGAGAACAGTGGAGGCCTTCGTATTCACTTCGGGTTCAGGAACATGTCTGTGAAAGTTATCAACAAGTAACACAGGTTTTCGACCCTTGTCCCAGAATGAAAGAAGTGCAGTGCCTTGCTCATCGTAGAAAACTTTTGTGTCCTTCCGTTGACGACCCTCGGTGGATTTTGCGACGGCAGGTACTCCACGGTTATTGTTCCTGACGGTACCAATGTACGTGGTATTCTTCTCTCTGAGTGCATCAACCAATTCCATGGAAGTATACCAATTGTCAGCAGTTAGATGACGACCTGTGCCCAGATACGGTGCCATCAAATGCATCGTTACGCCGAGTGTTGTGACATTCTCATTTGGCCTGACAGTTCCAACACCAATGTAGACAATCCCATTAAAGATATAGAATGTCTCAGCACAACAAAGCCATATGAACTTTATACCAAACTTTCCAGGCTTCGAGCTTATATACTGCTGGAAGCGAACTCGTCCGTGGAACTCGAGCAACTGCTCGTCAACAGTCAAGTACGGACTGGGAATGAAGAATCGAGACAGATAAGCGTTAAATTCTTGAAACACATCTCGTACCGGAGCAAGTCTATCACTGTGATCGCGACGCAAAGGGTCATCAAATCGCAGCACTGATTTGATTTGTAAGAATCTTTCTCGAGTCATAGTTGCTCTACAAATCGGAAAGCCATCGCGTGCACCCCAGAGTTCCGTCACATCCCGATATTTCGAACGAAAAGCTCCAAGCAAAATAAGCAATCCAATGAAGGCTTCAAGTTCTGGCAAATCAATTGGAACAAACTTCTTCTGGTTGTCGGGGTTCGCTCGATTCCAGTTGACGGTGATTCGGCGACCTTGTAAATTGGAGTAAAGCAGTGTGGTTGTAAGTGTCTTTGACAAGAACATCAGTATAGCCTCTCGTTCATTCGACGGATTCACACCTGCAGCAGGCCCTTGCGTAAAACGTACAATGTTTCTGGCAGGTTCTCTTCCCGCAGTAACACCTGTATTGGTCTTCCACACACGTCCGGAGGGAGATACATATGAGTCTGAGTGGATAGGCACATCGGCTCTCTCATCACCTGATTCAGTTTCCGAATCGCTGTCCATGGTCACTAAATCATTCTCATGTAGAGATTCGTCGTCCGCAGGCAACTCGTCGAACTGTTCCTCAGGAACCTGTTCATCACTAGCGACGTTGTCAAATATCTGCATGGAGGAGTCGTCCTCATCCTCATCACTATCTTCGAAGCGTCGTTGCACAATATTATTCATAGCCTCAATGGCACGGTCTTTGCATTGACGCTTGGGACGAGAGGCCATCCTACGAGCCGAAGAAAGGATACACAATGTGGCTTATTCACCGCTTTCCTGTTCTATAAGCTTATGTCAAATAAGAGCATGGCACTCCCTCATGTCTGTGAATGATTCTGATTGGTCGCTTTATGATGTCGAACAAGGTTGACACCCCAAGGTTGATACAACACTATTCGGTCGCGCGGTGTGTTTCAGCGGTGTGCTGTTCATCACAGAACTGAAAAATCCTTTCCTATTACGAGTCAAATTATCATTTTACATATAGTACCAAGTTGGTATTTGTCTTAGAATGACAAATATACATTGAGATGAACTGCCATTCAAAATTCTAAATTTTATGTGTCTTTTCAATGTTGAATTGCGCAGTTTTTCTATGGCTTCTGGCTCAAGATTTTGTGATGTACTATTTTGTGGATTATTGAGCATCAATCACTAGCAATTCCGAGATTGAACTGAAAACGAGCTGAAACGAGCGATTGGCCTTTTGACTGTCTGTCTGGTCTATCTCTGAAGTTGCACGCCACTTTGACGTGTGTAGGGCAACAATAAGAGATCTGCAGCATAGATGGAGGACTAGAGGGAGCACGAATGACCGACCACGGACTGGGAGACCGCGTGTGACGTCCCACAGGGAAGATCGGTACATTCGGCTGGCACATCTACGTGATCGCTTCAGAACAGCACAAGCAACTGCCGACAACTTCCGGGGACGTGATGGAAAACGGATCAGTAACATGACCGTTTTGAGACGTCTACGGGAAGTAAACATACGCGCTTACCGACCTTCCCAACGATGGCGTTTATCATCCCATCATATCCGGGAGCGGCTGAGATGGGCTCGAGCACACTTTTGTTGGAATTTCATTCGGTGGCAATCAGTTCTTTTCTGATGAGTCAAGATTCCTTGGCCAGCCCATTCTCCTGACATTAATCCCATCGAGCACGTGTGGGAGCACGTGTGGGAACATCCTCCGACAACTCTAAATCAGCTCGCGACATGCTTGAGTGCAGCTTGGAACAACATCCCACAGGCTGTCATGAGACGACTGGTACTCAGTATAAGAAGGCGTTGTGCAGCTGTTGTTGATGCCCGAGGAGGTCATACTCGCTACTGACTCTTTTGTTAACCTTATCTTTGCCTAATTAATAAATTTTTTCTTGGAAGTTGCTGTTTCTTGTTTTCTATAAACTCACTTTTATCTGAAATAATCTGATCAAGTAATGCAGTTTTCATCCATGGGTGTACGCTTCACAAGAGATGCCTCACAATAGCAGACTACGTAGCAATATACGATTTAATTGATTTTCTATTGGACAGCATTAATATAGAGTATCATATATCTAGAATATATATAGAATACAATATGGAATATAGACATGTGCCTTTAAGTCAAATAGAACGCTTTCAACATTGTAAAAATTTCGAAAATCTACCTGGTAGGTTTCTTTTGTTAGAGAGTATAGTACACGGGTATGACTCACCCGATCCGTCCTTAAACCATTATCTTGTTTTATCTAGTTGTTTATGTGGAATTGTAACTCAAGACTCTCATGGTCAAATGAGGTCATACATTCGCTAAAAGTCACGAAAGGAAGTTTCGTAAATATAAGTACAAGCGAAAATATATTGCGTTGAAGATGGCGTCGGGTGCTGTATACCCGTAAAGTAGGACAACCGTTAATCACTTTTGATCTAGTTTTCAGCTAGTTTTCAGTTAGTTTTCAGATAGTTTTAAGTTAGTTTTAAGTTATTTTTCAGTAATTTTTTCAGTTATTTTTTTTTCTTTTCTTTGTTCTTTGTTCTTTTATTTTTTCGTTTATTTTTTACATTTACATTAATTTTTCATTTTTCTTTATTTTATTTTTTTCTTATACTTTATAATTTTATACTTTTTCTTCTTTTCTTTCTTTTTTTTCTTAATTTTTCCGTTGATTTCTTTTTTTTTTTGTTAGTTTTCTGTTAGTTTTCAGTTTTCACTTACTTTACAGTCAGTTTTCAGTTACTTTTCAGCTAGTTTTGAGTTAGTTTTCAGCTAGTTTTCAGTCAGTTTTCAGTTAGTCTTCAGTTAGTTTTCAGATATAGCTTCCAGTTAGTTTTCAGATATAGCTTCCAGTTAGTTTTCAGATATAGCTTCTAGTTAGTTTTCAGTTAGCTTTCAGTTAGTTTTCAGTTAGTCTTCAGTTAGTTTTCAGTTAGTTTTCAGCTAGTTTTCAGCTAGTTTCAGTTATTTTTCAGTTAGCTTTCAGTTAGTTCTCACTTGGTTTACAGTCAGTTCTCATTTAGTTTTCATCTAGTTTTCAGCTAGTTTTCAGTTAGTTTTCAGTTATTTTTTCAGTTAGTTTTCAGCTATTTTTCAGTAATTTTTTCAGTTATTTTTTCTTTTCTTTTTTTCTTGATTATCTCCTTTATTTTTTTCTTTCATTTTTTCTTTTCTTTCTTCTTTTTCCTTTCATTTTTTTCTTTTTTCTTTCTTTCTTTGTTTTTTATTTTTTTTTTATTTT